>MU228317.1:880169-912405 GCA_018584345.1 Thuja plicata | reverse complement strand
TACTATCAATATGTCAAAAAACCCTGTGATGCATGCAAAGACAAAACACATTGAGATCAAATACCATTTTCTAAGAGAAAAATTTGCAGATAGAGAAGTAAAGTTGGATTATGTGAGCACTAAAGAAAAATTAGCAGATATTTTTACAAAGCCATTATCAAAAGATACTTTTGAGTATCTCAGGGAGAAATTAGGAGTAATTCCCTTTCCTAAGTCTGATTAGAACTTGCAGCAAGAACATCAGTCCTTGGTGACTGGTGAATGGTTGACTACTCTACTTCTAGAGTAGTACCTATGCTTAATGGTGTTTAACACCCTTTTTCATTGATGTCAAAGGGGGAGTATTAGTAAGGGGAGCATATACTCTGGGGGAGTATACAGAGCAACAGTAGTGAAGAGGAACTTTTGATAAGGATATTGAGAATATTTTAAAAAGAAGGAAGACACTTTGAGTTGATGATATCATATGTTGCCATCAATGTCAAAGGGGGATATTGTTGGAGATTTTCTTTTGTGCAAATAATCGATTGTATGTTTGTCATTGATGACAACATATAATATGCAGTAGTGTTCAATATGTAATTATCAGTACAGATGTTCTGAAGCTATGCATTTTCATTTCCATGGTGTATACATGTTCTAGATACTATGTGCATTCACGCCGATTCAGATATGAAGTTTCAGTTGAGTTATGTTAATCAATTATGACAATTACAGAGATTGAAGACTATCTGTGAAGAGACGATGTAATTACATTATGTCTTGAGTTGCACCTATCTTTGGGATATGTGTGTTTGTATTCATGTTTAGTTATGAGTTAAAGATAATTATCTAAAGGCACCAAACATGTTCTATCAGAATCGTGAAGTTGGAGTTAATTTGGTGGAGCCGACTTTGTGAAGTGTCACATTTATTCAGTATGAGTTGTGTGTTTCTAATCAGGTTGTGTAGATGATGTGGCCAACTAAAGAAGTATTGAAGGGACTCATATAGCTAATGAATATCACATCCTTTGGAGAAGATACTTATAGTAGTTCATTTGATGAATTCCAAGTGTGAATGAGAAGAAAAAAGATAGAAAAAGTGCAGGATAGAATGTATGTTGTTTTGGGACAGTAGAGACATTTCATTCATCAAGAAAAGATCTATGTGAAGAAGAAGTGGAATTATACAACACATTGGAACTGATCAAGATAGTAGGTCTACTCAAACAGTTCATCTATCAGATATAGTGTATATCTATTCTATTGAAGGTTGCAGCTTTCATCATTTTAGCAGTGAACTTTTGGACAGTGAGTCCTCACCCCTAACAAGGTTACTTGTAAAAGAATCCTAACAGGGTCTGACCTTTAACCAGGTCTTTATACTTATTGCATTGTAAAGAACAACTTCTAACAGGGTTGCAAGATCTCTTAACAGGGATAATTATACTCAAGTACAGTTATTTGTGGGTGCTAATTCCCACTGGGGTTTTTACCTATTTGGTTTCCTCGTAACCAAAATTGTTGTGTTCTCTATTGTCTTATCTGAATGTGCATTTACTTTATGTTAATTGCATCTAAGCAAAGAAAATAATTAAAGTAGCTGATAACTAATTCACCCCCCCTCTCAGTTATCCTTTGGGACTATTCTAACATAATATTCAACCCATTATCTCTATATTCTAAGTTAGTAAGGGGGATTTAAACCTAAGATTTGTCTCTAGGTCAGGCTTCATAGGATTCTAGGTTCTCTTCTTGAAGAATATAGGATCCATTCTAAGCATCTCAGATTATTGACACATCTTCCCATAGAGCACTTCTCCTAAGTCCTCTTGGAAATGATAGATGTTATCCAAGCCTACATGTATGCATATGACTGGCTATCAATATATATACTACCTACATGAGATTATAACAATATCAAATTGGCAACGCAACTATACCAATCTTGAATTTTCATAAATCTTAGATTGGCAATGGGGTTATACCAACCTCGAATCGCCATCAATCTCAAATGGGCAATGGAGTTATATCAACCTCGAATTAGCATTAATCTCAAACTTGGCAATAGGGTTATATCAACCTCAAATTTCCATTAATTCTCAAATTGGAAATGAGACTATATCAATCTTGAATTGTCATTAATTTGATCTCTATGTAGCTTGGAACAAATATAAGATTCATATGTCTGGGCTACTAGAGGGATTGTGAATATAAAATTCATTATCATCATTAATAAACATAATATAAATTTCATTAATATTATCTACATAGATAATGCCAAAGTATTATATTCATTATTATGGAATTATATATGAATCATAAATGTCAGTAAAATATATATAACTCAATTATAATTATTTTGATATATATATATATATATATATATATATATATATATATATATATATATATATATATATGTATGTATGTATGTATGTATGTATGTATATATGTATGTATGTATGTATGTATGTATGTATATGTATGTGTATAGTCAGAAAATGGAAGCACTTCCATGGTAGACTGGTTTAGCCTTCCAAGTAGGTGGTTTGGGGTCATATAAAGCACCTTAAATGGGTTCCTGACTTTGACCTGGCGTTCCCCCTATTTTGCATCTCTTTCCACTTCTTTCCATCCAGTTCTTGGCATCCTAGACTATAGATCTGAGGTCTTTGACCTCAGGGTCAAGGTTGACCTTTTGGGTTTATGTTGACCTCAACCTTGACCTAGGTCAAGGTCAACCTTGACCCTGACCTAGGTCAAGGTTGACCTCAACCTTGAACAGGGTTCAAATCTTAGGGTCCCATAGTTTCCGGATGTCGGTCTTTGCAAAAATTTATTTCCCACTTTCGGGTCGGCTGTTTCAGGTTCCGAAGCAGTGATTCCTAAATTGTATTTAATATAGGTCCTCTTCTAGGGGCATGGGTCTAATTGGAATTTAATTCTCCTATGTCTTCCTCCTTATAATATTGTGCCTTAGTTTGATATAAAAGGAAGCCTTTCTCTCTCATTTTCTCTAACCATCAACTAAGTGATAAGAGGTGATCAAGAAAAAATTTCAAGCATACATTTTCTACATGTTTCCAAGATTTCAAGGTGTTAAATTCTTCCTCTCAAGCATCCAAGTCCTCATTTGAAGATCAAGGATTCAAGCTCTTAAGCCTTTGAAGGGATTTTGTTCAAGCATTAAAGATTTATCATTCAAAACCCTAGATCAAGCCATCATGGTGGTGTGGTCTTCATTCAAGATTATTTGTGCATCTTCAAGACTCCTTCATCATTCCTTCAAGGTGGATTCCAAGCATACAATCATGGAGGTTTATGGTTTCTATTGAGTCCAAGATTTCATACTTACATACTTTCTTACATTTGAATTACAATTGCATATCTATTCAATATCATAGCTTCATTGTTAGATTCAATTCTACTACTTGCTAGCATTCTTATTTCAATTATTGATTTCAAGGTTAATTCCTAAATTGGGGTCTGACTAAGGCAAACCCCTCCCCCCAAATAAAAAACTTCTTTTTCTTGTAGGTACAGGTTCAGGACTGTGGATTTGAACTCATATCTAGATACCCTTTTTAGCGAACTATCGGGATCCACGAACAGATTTCCTATCGAACCTATGCAGGTCAAGGTTAACATTTGTGGGTCAGGGGTGACATTTGTGGGTCAAGGTCAACCTTTTTCTCAAGATGCTGTCAAATCAAAAAAAAAATTGGGTTTTGTTCGTCTCTACGTTCCGATTTCGGATCATACTTCAGATTTTCTAGAAACAGAGTAGAGACCTCCGAAAACAACATTCTTTGATCTAAAATATTTCAAGGTTAGTGAATTTATCCTATCCATTTCAATTCAAATCTTTAATCATTCTAAATCTATCACACATTTACATTCACACCCACGCATTTTAAGAGGGAAACCTAGGATCTCCTTCTTTAATCTTATTTCCAATAGATTGATTCATTTATGCATTGATCCTTTTTAGGTTGATCAATTTGGATCCTTCCTTTGTGCATTTGAGAATAAAGGGGAATGTCTTATTTATCCCTCCACTCTAAAAATTAAATGTAAGGTGATAAGTTATTTGAGTATCAAAACACTCTTATTCCAACATCATCATTTTTCTCCTTTACAGTATGTATGTATGTATGTATGTATGTATATACACACACATATATATATAGATATATATATATATATATATATCCTTGTTATTAATTATTACCTATCTTGGGACTCGTTAATGGGAATAGGAGGGTGCAACCTCCGGGAAGGGTCGAGGATTCAAGTACAAGTAAATGGAAATCTCCATCTCTTGGAAGGGTCAAAATAAATTTTGATGGTGCCTCACATGGAAACCCCAGAATATATGGGATAGGATATATTGCACAGAATGAGAGGGGAAAATTATGGTGCTAGGGGCCAAAAGACTGAAAAATGGAACAAACAATGAGGCTGAGTGTTTGGTAGCAATTGAGGCCATCCTAATGGCAAGATGACTATAGTTTAGGAGAATTCATCTGGAAGGATATTCACTCCTTGTAGTGAATGGGATAGTCAAAGGACAAATGGACACCTAGTACTTTAATAAACACATCAAACAAATTAGGAATCTGGTGGGAGAATTTGAAGACTTCAAAGTCTCACATGTGCTGAGAGCGGAAAATGAGATGGCAGATAAACTCTCTAATGTTGGTGCCAACGGATCACTCAAAAACTAATTTGAACTATTTGAAGATCTAAGAAATGGAATTTAGAGATAAACAAGCACACCAAGGAAAGGAACTATAGATTTGGGGCTTTTGACCATAATAAAAACTAAGGATGGAGAATAAGAACCAGAATGAAGGAACTTTTCATTGAAAGCACGTGGCAAATTTTCCTACTAGAAGGAAAAGGATATGTTTTTAAGGTGGCTATGTGTGAGCATGAAGTAATTTGATGCAAGATCTTGTAAGATGAGGATTCACTACATGTGAATGTAGAAAAGGTATAGAGAAGAGTAATGAGGAGTGGAGGGGACGACAGCATAATGACAATGCCTTTTGGGTCTCTAGAGGCTTCGGCAGTGCTTTAAAGCTAACCAAGGAGAAGGAAAGGCTAGCATTTTGAAAATAAGAACAAAAGACAATAGAGCATAATGGAGGCCAACTTTTCCCTCAATACAATAGGCCAAATTCCAGCATTTGAAGGCCCCATTACGATGAAATTCTACAGCAGATGGAGGTGGGGGTTGGTTTGCATATGGGCAATGCACTATTTTGAATGGTGGGAAATGGAAATAGAGAATTGTAGCCACTAGTGCTTTGGTCTACATCTAGCCCAAAGTATGTTCACTTAGCTCAAGCCCTCAGCAGATGGAATGAATTGAAGGTTGTTTTGGAGAAAAGAAAGGCGGAGGTGCAGAATAAGGTCGAGGTCGAGCTCGCTGGGAGAAAATAGAAGTAGACACCCATCAAATCTAGCACGATGGTGGGAGAGGATAGTATGCCACAAATTCTAAGGCAGATGATAGTTACAAGGAGGGGCACAAAGGCCAATGCAGTACGTAGGGACCAAGAAGCGGAGGTTGAAGGCATGAGTGGTGTAGCTGATGGTAAGACCCATGTCGGTGACCTGGTGGAGGAAGGTGGCACCTACGGGAATTTCACAAAAGAGGAGGCTTCCAGGTGGTTTAATTAGTGGTTTAATCAATGGGGATAATGGGTTCCTTTTTGGATGTTTGTTAATACAAATTTGATAATATTTCTAGCATGTTTACCTATAGATGAACTTAGGAGCAAATCAGAGGAATGCAACGACATTTTTTCATGATTATAATCGATAGCCATGTATGGCAATGATGTAATATTTTCTACATATTCATGAAATACATATTACCGATCAAAAAAATTTATTACCTGTCTTGGAGATGACTGTGCACTTTTATATTTCCTTTTTTTTGCCTTTCTCCCAAAAAGATATCTCTATTTTTTTATTCTTTTATTCCCCCTCTATTATCCCCACATCATTCCTTCTTCATACAGGGTGGGGGGAAGTGTTTTCCCTATGGGTGAGGGGATTCACACCCTCTCCCCATGAGTGGCGACCAAGGTTGCACCCCCTTGGTTGCGACTATAGTCGCAGTCCTAAGGGGGATCGTGTCTCAAGTCGCTGCCCTCCTTACTTTAATTTTATTTTATAATATATATGTTTTATTAATTTTAAAATGTTATAAGTTATTAGTACATTTATTAATATTATTATTAATACATTTATTAATATTATTATTAATATATAATATATTAATATCATTATTATTATTAATATATAATACATTAATATATTGATATATTTAATGTATTTATCATTCTTAATATATTAATAATTAATCATTTCATAGTATAATATATTAATTGTTATACATTAATCATTTTGATATGTATCCATCATTAATATTATATATAATTATCATTAACCATTAATTAGTGTTAATGCATAGATGTCGTTATTAGTTCAATACTTCAATGGAAATACAAATTAATCGAGGGCCATCACAGTCCATCCATCCCAAATTTCCCTCTCCTCAATCATCTTAAGGACTTCTTCTTTCTCCCATGTGTCATGCATTCTGATAGGTTTTTCCGTTGGATTACAAATTTAGTGATAACCTGATTACTCAGTATCCTTTCCCAAGTGTCAAGAATATTTTAGGTTTTAGGGCTAGTTGCCCTTTTTTTTTAGTTTCATCTTCATGGGCTTCTTCTATTCAATTCATTTATCTCCTTTTACATCATGATCACAACTCCAAGGTACCTTACATCTAAAGAATAGTTTATTCTTGATTAATTACACTCTCTTTTAGCATTGGTGATCCTTTCTCCATGGTTCCTTGCATTAATAACACAGTATATCTGGATTCTCCTCCTTGAACCCTTCATTCCAATGGGTAACTTTGGATGTGAATTTTTTGGGTTTTCTTTAGGTTCATCATATTCTAACATTCTTGCCTTCTTGATGGCTTCTTCAAGGGTTTGGGATTCGAAGGGTTTTACCCTTATCTTGATGTATTTTTTAATCCCTTTGATGAACATATATACCCACTTCTTTTGCGATATGTTGAGAACCATGACTGATAGACTTTGAAATTTGTTGGTGATTTCTTCAATAGTTCCTATTTGCCTGAGATGGGTTAATTCCTAGAAGTACCATTCTGGTTCCCTTTGGTCAAATCAAATAATGAGATTTTAATACTTTTATGTCCAAGAGTGATGATTCCATGGTGCCACTAATTATGGGCTTCCCCAGCCAAATGGATTATGGCAAATTTAATGGAATTTTCTTCAATCATAGAGCTAAGGGAAAGGTAAGTGTCTAGTTTTTTAACCCAAGCTTAAGAAGTTTCTTTCCCCATCCCATCAAAATATGGTAGGTTTATTTTACCTATCTTGGTTCTAATGTCTCTTTCCCCATGATTTCTTCTTCTATTATGGCTTGCCAAGATTTTGGTTTCATAGCATTCCTTGAAGGAAATTATTCTTTGGATTTCGGGTTCTAGCCTTGTACACATTTGGGTAAGTTCTTATACATTATTTGTGGTTGGCTCTGCCTCTTCCAAAATAGGTTCTTCCTTTGGAAGAAAAGGGGGTAGGGTTGGTCTAAGGGTAGAATTTTTAGTTGAGAGTTCATTTTTAGAATTATTGGAGTGAGTATCTCTCCCTAGATTAGGATTGGGTCTCTCATTATGATTGTTTTTGTTTGTGTTTTGGATGTCCTGGAGTATCAACTGGTTGGTTCTTTCGAACCTTTCATTGGTCTGTTACATGAATTTTCTTAACTCTTGTGCTAGTTGTTCTGCCATAGCTTTCTTTCCCATGGTGTGTTGATATGTTTGCATGAACCAAATTCACAAGGTGGCAAGATTATACTTTGATACCACTGTAATGTCCCTTCTTATCTCTTTATATAAATTTTCTAAAAACTCATTATTAGTAGAAGATAGTATATAATATACAACCCATTATCTCTATATTATAAGTTAGTAAGGGGATTTGAACCTAAGAGTTGCCTCTAGGTCAGGCTTCACAGGATTCCAGGTTCTCTGCTTGAAGGATATAGGATCCGTTCTAAGCAACCCAGACAATCGACATGTCTTCCCATACAGTACAACTCCTAATTCCTCTTGGAAATGATAGATGTTATCCAAGCCTAAGCATATGTATATGACTTGCTATCAGTATATATTGCCTACATGAGATTATAAAAATCTCAAATTGGCAACGTGACTATACCAATCTCGAATTGTTATCAATCTTAGATTGGCAACAGGGTTATATCAACCTCAAATTGTCATCAATCTCAAATGGGAAATGGGGTTATATCAACCTCGAATTGCCATTAATCTCAAATTGGCAACAAGACTATATCAATCATGAATTGACATTAATTTGATCTCTATGTAGCTTAGAACGAATATAAGATTCATATGTTCGGGTTCCTAGAGGGAGTATGAATATAAAATTCATTATCATCATTCATAAACATAATATAAAATTCATTAATCTTTATTACATAGATAATGCCAAAGTAGTATATTCATTATTATGGAACTATATATGAATCGTAAATGTTAGTAAAATATATATAACTCAATTATAATTAATTTATATATATATATATACCCTTGTTATTAATTATTACCTATGTCTTAGAGTTGACTGTGCACTTTTATATTTCCTTTTTTTGCTTTCTCCCGAAAAGATATCTGTGTTTTTTTATTCTTTTATTCCCCCTCTATTATCCCCACATCATTCCTTATTTATACGGGAGGAAGTGTTTTCTCCATGGTGAGGGGAGTCACGCCCTCTCCCCATGGGTGGTGACCAAGGTCGCACCCCCTTGATTGCAACTACACTCACAATCCTAAGGGGGATCGCGACTCAAGTCGCTGCCCTCCTTACTTTAATTTTATTTTATAATATATGTTTTTATTAATATTAAAATGTTTTAAGATATTAACACATTTATTAATATTATTATTATATAACATATTAATGTATTGATATATTTAATGTATTTAACATTATTAATATATTAATAATTAATTATTTCATGATATAATATATTATATATTATATATTAATTATTTTTATATTTATCCATCATTGATATTATGCATAAATAATCATTAACCATTAATTAGTGTTAATACATAGATGTCGTTATTAGTTCAATACTTCAATGGAAATACAAATTAATCGAGGGCCATCACACTATGTTTATGTAGTTTTAATGGGAACACACCCTTTTGGCGTATGAATCAATCCTAAACAATTCTTCACTGACTAGCATCCACCTGTGTGCATCCAGTGAATCCTATATCATCTAACACATCACTTGAAGTGCTTTCCATATAGTTACGATTAAAAAAACATGTTTTAAGTTTTCCCTATGCGTATGATCAGTTTGTTCTCTTCTCCTCTAGTACTACTATATTATTTCTTCCTCTAAATTGTTATGAGTTCAACTTTTTGTTTGTCAAAAGATTGATTATGGAAACCACACCATTAGCTTTCTATTTGTTTGGTGTTTACCCACTTGTACAATTAAAAAATAACTCCCTCAATCTATTTTACAATTAGTTTCCATATGTTGATGGTTATCATTAAAGATGATCTTTGATATGTTTCCCTTTGGTTTATAATTAGTTTCAATATATCAACAATGTTTTCCATTAATACTCTTCTAGAAGACACAAAATAGTTTTATGAGAGTTATGACGATCATCAATTTTCAACATATTTAATTAGCAACGTTATGTCACTTGTTAATCAAGCTTAAACAACTACAGGAGGTTAGTGGAAATATCTAATTACAATGATTCTAAGATAAGAAAGATGAGGTAATAAGAGAATGAATAGATAACAACAATAACATAAGTGGAAATATTAATATACTCAGAGTAAAAAACAACAACAACTAGCAATGAAAGACAACAAACAACAATGATGAAGATAATTTCGTCTAGTACACCATTATTAAGAATGATATGTAACAATGAATTTTACCAAACACTGCTTCAAATTTTTTTCTCGGTAATAGTAATATTGTATTCATATTTGTAAATAGCAGAAATAACATTCCAAGTATGTGTGTATAGTTCTGAGTCATATTTTATCATCCTAATCTATAATAATCTATTTACAATAACAAGTGGGATGTTAATCACCACCAAGCCTATCATGTCGATCAACTGAGTTAATCTACTATCTAATAGAAGAACATCTCTTTTAAACAAAAAAATGTCTAGGAGTTAAACTCCTGAAGCATTGATGTTATTTTCAAAATCCCTGCCTCTAACAGGTGTAATCGGGGTCATTTCTCATTTCTTCTTTCTAGCTTAGTGCAGAATTTCTACCCAAATTGTTCCCTACCAAGTCACCACATCAAAATGGGGAAGCTCTTAGGATTAGCATTAAACTATTCCATGATGACCATTTGTCCCACTCTTAAGCAGAAAATGGAGATAGGAACTCAAGTTTAAAGGAGAAGAAAGCCTTACAGAAAAATGGCTCTGTCATGCATCATCCTCCCCATTAATTTCTTCTATATCCTCTGGCGCCCCTAGCTGAGCATCTTCTATGAGGTATATGAATTAATGTATCCACTTTGTCAGTGTTCCTAAGAGCCTCCTAATTCCTGATTTCTAGTTTTATACTCTCCCACCCTATCAGACACCCAATTTTATAATCTCCTTTGTCAACTTCCCACGGCCAATGAATGAAAGGGAGTAAGCCTTCTTCCATAGCCAAAACCTCATCATAAATCCCCTTCGAGTAGTCAAAACCTATACCAAGACATGCCCATTCTAAGAAGGATTCCATCCCACCGATCACATCATTCTCAAACAAGTGTGCATCACTTCACAAATTTCATCAAACTCCACCTTCAATTCTAGGGCCCATGCAAAAATCATGGAAATAATATCGACATTCAGTCTGCCTCTGTGAATATCCTCCTAAAATTTTGGGCCCAGATTTTCGATGACAGCGTCCTCCATCTCCTCATTAGACCACCTTAGGATTTTCTATAACCTTTCCACCTTTACCGGTCCAAAAAATCTCTTATGTTTATTTTACACTCCTGGCTTCACAGTGAAGGTAGCCTCCATACTGCAACTCAAAGACTCCTACACAAATTAAGATTGACGAAGAAAAGATCTCAAAGAAATTTCATTACTAAAAAATAGAGCTATAACAAAATAATCTCAAAATGAATCATCACAACTCCATTGGGAATTTATAAAATTTGTGGCAATGATGATGATGTGAGGCTTGCATAGCCCAAAATGCCATAGATCATGCAAGTGTCCTTTTCTTACATCACAAAAATTATCTGGCATCCAAAGGATGTTGTACTAATTACCCTTGACATCTTCTATCATGTGAAGAAATGAAAAAATGTGCCTGAGTTGATGGTGAAAGGTTAAGCATTCGGCCATGTCTTCATATAAATGCATTTTTTCCTTACCAAAACAAGTTGGCCTCCAAATTGATGGTCGTCGTAATCCACTTTCAAATCGCCTGTCTATTTTCTAATGATTGATGTGACCTCCTGTCAGGATCTCTGGCACTTCCCATAACCTCAAATCTCTATTATTATTATGAAAGCCCCCGTAACTACCTCCTTTGGTAACCATGGTTCTCCAATCCTGTTAGGAGTATGTGAGGTTACCTGACATCAAGCTCCTCAATGAGAAGATTGCATGATTTTTCAAATTGGGAAAATCCCACCTTTTCAAAATTCATGGCCCACTTTGATAATACATCAGCTTCCATATTCCCAACTCTTATGATGTGGGAGATTTTATATTCTTCAAACTATTGTATAAGATCTACAAGTGTGTTTATTGGAGATTGCAAATGTCATCCCTCAATCTTATTTTTCATAATTGCAGAAACAATAACTAAGGAGTCTCCCTCCAAGTGAAGTTTTGTAACACCCAATTTCAAACTCATTTTAACTCCTAATAATGCTACATTAACTTCTCCCATATTATTGGTTCCCTCATCGATTCTTTCTGCACTATAGGTCAATGTATTTCCATTCCAATCTCTTGTAATTTCCCCCACTCCTGATACCCCCAAGTTACCTCTAGCGGCTCCATCAAAGTTTACTTTGATCCATCCAACTTCAGGTTGTTTCCATCTCGCCACGCTTTTTGCAATAGAGTTTTTGGATTTGAAATCAATTTTCCCTAGGTGTCGAATCTTGATGCCTGGCCACCTATTTTGAATTCTTCTTTCATTACTAGTGAAATGGCAATTTAAGTTCTTCTTGCTTGCTGGAACTGTCAACAATTCCTCAATTGAATGGTTAATTATATAAATAAGTTTTTCAATGGTTTCGCTTTTATGCAAAAATATCCTCCTATTTCACTCCTTCCAAAACTCCCAAATAATCATTGATGGGAAAATGTCACATATCCTAGCCAGTAGTGATTTACCAGAGGATGAAGGACAACTTAGGAAGATGTCCCATATATTATTCTGCAAGGGACCCTGCCACTCTAGCCTTTGATGAACCATCCTCCAGCACTAATTTTCAATTTACATTGCACCAAAAGGTGGTCAACATTTTCTTCCGCCTCTCCACATAGGACACATTTCGTCAGACCAATGAACCCTAATCTTTTCCTGCATTCCCCAGTGAGAATATTGTCCCTTGAGGCCAATCAAACAAAAACCCTAACTTTTGGGAGACATTCATTGCCCCAATACATTATTTTAGGTCATTGTTTTCCTTCATCCAAAGTGTCACAAATTTGATAACCCAATTTGACCGAATATTTTCCACTCTTTGATCCGCACCAAATTGGGTGATCTTCCTCATTGTTTAAAATAATGCTTCTAGATTCAAAAACACCTTTAAAAATTGCTTTCTGCTATTTTGATAAAGCCTCATTGCCCATTTTTTTCCACACACATTCCCAACCATACAATCCTTCCTTATATTCCACATAATCTAAAACCTTATCCCCCCATTTTCTAACAAAATGCATTCTTAGATCATGTGGTTCTGCTGGGTTCTTTAAAGCTAGAAACCATTCCATGAGTCCTCCCAAAAAATTTCTTGTTGACCATTACCAATCTTCCATTAAATATTCTATGTAATAACATTTCTACATGAGATGATGAAATTCCACATCGTCGATCCTCGGGGAGGATTTCTATTCGTGAGGATACGGTTGTTATCATATGAATCCAAATATTTTTCTTTAATAATTTACACCCACATCCTATCCAAATTTGTGTATATGCACCACACCAGTTTGGCACCCAGGGTTGTGTTCATCAATTTCCAGTCTCTCATTCCAACACCCCCCTCTAGCTTTAGATTTACATATTTTATCCCAAGCAAGTAAAGGAATTTTATCATCTTGATTGGCCCCATTCCAGAACAAATTTATCATGTGTTGTCCAATTTTATTGATGACAGAAGATGAAATTATGAGACACGTCATTGGAAAAAATTGGAATGGCAGAGATGACATTTTTTAACATAAGGATTCGGCCAACAGAGGATAGCCATTTGCCATGCCACCCAACCATCTATTTTTAGCATGAGAAGATTAAATCTTCCCACAAGTCAGCTTTACAGGCACCTCCAAAAAGTGGGATACCAAGATATTTTATAGGTAAAGAGCCTTTTCTCATCCCTGAGATATTGCATATATCTCTTTTACGTTGGGGAGGAGTATTAAAGAAATAAATCTCTAATTATAGTCAATTAATTCTTTGACTTGAGGCCAAACTGTATTTATTAATTTTAGTTTTCATTAGTTTTGCTTCCCTAATAGAAGCTTCCCTTGCTAAGAAGGTTTCATCAGTGAATTTTAGGTTGGATATGGGAGGTTCACCAACTACCATCTTGATTTCATGTCACAATCCCGCTGCTCATATTTGATTTAATTAATCTACCCAGAACCTCAGCCATGATAATGAAGAGAAATGGTGATATAGAATCACCTTGTCTAATCCCCTTGCTGGTGTCAAAGAACCCCTACAGATTCCCATTAACTAGAATAGAAATTCTCACACTAGATAAACATCTTTCAAACCAAGAGACCCATGCTTTAGCAAATCCAAATTTCTCCAATACTTTTAAAAGAAAATCTTTGTCAACTTCATCATAAGATTTTCTAATATCTAACTTAACCATCATTATATCTATCTTTTTTGTCCTTACTAAATGTATAGCTTCATGTGCTACTATTATTCCTCCAAAAATATATCTATATGGGCAAAAAACACTTTGTTCCTCTGAGATAACACTATCTAAGACCTGTTTAAGCCCATTGGCTATAACTTTGGAAATTATTTAATAGATTATGTTACATAATGCAATAGGAAAAAAGTCATAAAAACCTGAGGTTTCCTCCTTTTTAGGAATAAGTGCAATAAGATTATTGTTTAAATCTTTAAATATAAACCCCCCACATCTAGCTTCTTCCACTACCTCCCATATTTCTTCACCCACCAAGTTTCAGAAGTGCTGGAAAAACAATGTAGTGAATCCATCCGGTCCAGGTGATTTGTCAACTCCCATTCCAAAAAGGGCTCCTTTAACCTCCTCCCTAGTTGTAGGGGCCATTAGGAATGCATTTTGTGCATCATTTATTTAGTTTAGAATGGTGTTCAAAATTTCCTCATAATTATCAGGTTGTTGCCTCTTCTCACAAAAATTTTAGAGAAATATCTGACAGCTTCCTTATTGATCTCCTTTCCCGATTCTAATAAAAGCCCATTTTGATCATTAATATAAAAAATTATATTTGCATCTCTCTTCACTTTTGCAAAATTGTGGAAATATTTAGTGTTACGGTCTTTATCCCTGATCCAAAGTTCTCTTGGCTTTTGTCTCTAGAATATTTCTCCCTGGCTAAAAGTTCAGAATATTCCTTCAATGGGTTATGCTCCTTTATGAACTTTGTATTCATCATTACTTGAGAAATTACTTTCTCATTTAGAATTTGTAAATCCCCTTCAATCCTGTTCTTTTCTACAAAAATATTTTTAAAGCTCTCTATGTTCCAAATTTTCAGTTTTTCTTTTATATATTGTAACTTTTTACTTAGTAAGAAGGCCTTATTTCCTACCCTTGTGGGAGCATGGATCCACTAGTCTTTCATCAGTTCATCAAAACCATCAGCTCTTATCCATATTGCTTTAAATTTAAAGGGGTACCTATCAGGAGTAGATTCGTCATGAATCCCTACACATATAGTAAAGTGATATGATCCAGTGAATGGGAGAATCTTTGCAATGCAAATATGATCCAGTGAATGGGAGAATGTTTGCAATGCAAATCCAGTTTGTTGAAGCCCAATCCCCATAAATTAGGAATCTGTATAGATTTTCAACAATTTTATTAAAATCCATTCTTCTATTAGTCCATGTAAAGTCTCCTCCCCTAAGTTCCAGTTCAACTAAACCATTGTTCATGATGAAAATACTAAAATCTCTTTGAATTTTTCCCACCCATCCAACACCACCCCACTCATCTATTGGTCTAACAATATAATTGAAGTCCCCTTGAATCATAAACAACTCTTCAGTAAAAATATGAAAGACATTTGAAATTTCCTCCCATATGATTTGTTTAAACCTTGGATTATTTGTCCCATAAATATTAATGATATTGATTCTTGATAGTAGTGGTTTTGAATCGGCCTTAGCCCACATCCAAAATATGCCTTTCTACATAATAGTGAGAGAGATTTTGGATTCATTCCATAGAATCCCCGACCCCCCAGAGGCACCTTCAGCCTCTTTAAAGGAGTATTTCCACCTAGAAAATTTATGAGAAAAATGAACACAATCCCCATTCTTTAGTTTAGTTTCTTGTAAAAATACCATCTCTAGTTTCATTTGATCAAGACAATGTTTGATTAGGTGACACTTGTTAGGGGAATTGCAACCCCTAACATTCCATGAAAAGAGCTTCATTGATCCCAGGAAAAGGATTGGCTTTTTCTTGATCTCATTTTTCTTTGGCCACTTGCACAGCTAGCCTTAGCAAGTCTCATTTTGAGAGTGCTTGCTCCCCTCTTATTCTTCTCCTACACTTTTTCTTTTTCTATTGAGGAATCAGACTGTTCTATCATCCTTATATCTGTAATACCCTATTGGTCTGAGAGTCCCAAAAAATCATCTAATTTTTTATCCGCAAATTCATTATTACCTTTTCTTTCTACACTGTTCCCCCACTGTCTCTGACTTCCTTGAAGGAATCCCCTAATTTTCTTATAGGATAAATGGAAATGTCTTTCACTAGTGTTCCAGTAGTGTCAAAACAAAATGCAGGTTCATATTCATCAACTCCCCCTGTACCTCCACATAATTACCCTCAAAAGTATGTTGAATTTGGTTTTTAGACTTTTGTGAGAGTCCTTGAGGTTCAGCTTGAGGTTCCACACACACACAAAATTGTCACTTACCAAGCTATTTTCATGAGAATCCTTATTTTCTAGACGTGAGGATTCAATAGGATCATCATTTGTTAAACCCCTAATTTCCTTGTTGTCCATTCCTATTGCTATATCCACTATGGCCTTATTGGGGTTTATATCCTCCAATTCCTGATTTTTATCTGAAGCCAAAATAGGTGTATCCTAGAATAGTGTTTATGTATTACTTTGTCCCATAGGTGATTGGGTAACCTCCCTACTAGAGTGTTCACCCATATCAACATCCCAATTTTCCTCATTGATCATCACAATATTAAATGGGTTAAAAAGACGTGTGTTCATATCTCTATCAAATGAGGCTGTGAATCTGGTGTTCTTTAGTTGTGCTAGGTCTGTCCCCTCATCAAAGGGTATTCTAGCTTTGACAAATCAACCAAGCAGTTCTTCCATAATAGAGTTATCCTCCTTTCCTTTAAATTTTCCTTTCATTTCCAAGATGAACCCATTAATATCCACAGCTTCCTCACCTTCCTTAATTTTTATAAAAGTTTTTTTGCATATCCCCACAATAGAGTTTGAGTTCAAGGATTTCAGGTAATAGTTTGATTTTGTGCCATAGAATCAGAATATTTATATAGGAAGATAGATCATGATGGTCCAAAGCTTCTCCCTAGTTAACAAATTTCTCCAGAGTATCCCCAATGAGTCTTAAAGTGACAATGTTCCAGTATTCATGAGGTAGGTTTTTAATTTTGATCCACACCAGGATATCCGTTAGGGTTTTTGTTGTTGGGTCAAAATTTGGTTCCCAATCTTTTAAAAAACCCCATGTCCATCAATAAATTACAGACCTAATTGTAAGATAGTCTCATTTACTTCCTTGGTGGGACATAACACCATGTAAAAACCATTTGTCATAGTTTTAAGAGTGCAATCCAGGCTATAGTTATTAAAACACTAGTTTTTGATCTTATCATATGTAGGCCATGTTCCAGTCCATTTCATAACAAAAGATTTACCTCTAAAGTAATCTGTGTTATCACTCCATTTTGTATGATCTATACGAATAAATGAAACACAAGGAAAACTAGGGCTTGAGCCTACCTCTTTTACTCCTTGCTTCTGAATAGTCATCTTAGCTCTCAAAAATTTGTGCTCTAGTTCCTTGAAGTTAAGAATTCCAGATTGTTGGGGTCTCTTCCAAGCTTTCTGGGGGGATTGAGATTGATAAACGGGTGTCTATCCTGACTATTCCTCCTGACTGGATCCTGCCATGCTCAAAATTTTCTCTAGGTATATCTAATGCTCTGTTTGGAAAGATTGTTGAGCAGCCAACGTCTACCCATGTTTCCCTGCTGGTAAGAGAGTCCCTCATGGCATTGGAAACTAGATTTTTGGTCATTTGACCCATTGCAACCTCCTTCTCTCCATTTTTTACTATTGATTATCATTCTAGGAGGGAGATTGTTGGGTTCTTTTATGGTCACTTCCATTAGTATGCAAAGGAAATAGTTTTTTGAACCGTCGGTACATGAGCACTAAAAGATAGGATTACAATACAACCCAACACAATAGTTAACAGAGGTCACCAAAAATGCAAAGTGCACTATCACCGACAAGATAGATCACTGTGTAAATTGACAACACAACTCACAGAGGAACCTAACAGAAGTTTACAATGTAACCTGACAAAGCAATCAACAGTGTAAACTGACAAAGAAGAAAATAGAGGAATCCGACAAACAAGTTTACAATGAACACCGACAGGCAGACTAAGGAGAAACCTGAGCATCAGTCTATCGAGAGACAATTTTATTCTGAGAAATGTGGATCTGACTTACATGTCAAATAAAACACTTAAGTTTTATATTTATATTTAAACCATATCTTTAAAACTATTTATTGAGGGACAAGTAAAGTAATTATAATTGTTTTAATCAGTCTAACTGATTGAAAACATTCAAACTAGGAGGTCAAGGTCAAGTTGTAAACCTTTGGTCATAGAGTTATCATTGTAAAGCATGAAACTTGTTTAGGTCAAATTCATTGTATAAATAGATGTGTAATCAGTCTGAACATATTGATGTGATGATGATTGTAGTCTAGGAGCACATCTATGGATTAGATATAGATTTTTATGCAAAAGGATGCCAAAAGATGAAATCGGTTATCAAGAACTAGATTCAAGGATACCGAGCAAAATAGAGGTATTAATCAGCCACTATAGGTGATACATAATATTGTAAACTTTAATGGATTTGTACTCAGCAATTCAAGATTGCATATACTCAAGTTAATAAGTATTTTTTACTACATTCTAACAAGTGTAGCAAATAGAAGAAATCCTTTGAGAAGGTGGATTTAATAATCCTTTTGTAAATCTCTTAATCGAGTGCACACTAAATAGTGTTGCTAAAGATCCTTTTATAGCGACCCTTGGGAGAAAGTCACTCGGAACTGGCGATCTCACGGTGAGAACCCAGACTACGCCTAAACGCAATGCGGAAGCTAAGTAGTTCTCCCAAGCACAAATGACTTAAATAACGCTGCACAGCGAAAAGTGATGCGGGCTTAAAACACAAAGCACTGCAATCCCATCCGGATGAACACAGAACACAAGAATTCGGTGGGGCTGAACCCCAAATAATTATTTTTGCACAAATCAGAACCAGTTGTGTTTAAAAACACTACATTGTTCTGCAGATTACAAATACAATCGAGCTCCCAGCTCGGTTACAAGAAGACCCAAAGTAGTATGAGTTGCATTCACCAAGACAACTCTTGTAATACACAACTCCTCACTGCAATGCTCTTCCCCAACTCGGATGCCTCCAGTCTACATAGATCACCTCAAATCATCTTCACTCAATCTTGATCGATTGTTGCTCTTGGCATGCTCCTATCTATGAAAATGCAGACCTCAAATCCAAACGCCTCTGCTCTGAATTACCTCCGATCTGATCTGATGATCTGAATGATGTCCAAATGCCTCAAGAACCTCACCTTATAAAGGAATCCCTGCATCGTGGAATGAACAAGTCGGTGCCCCATCGGGATATGCATCAGCGGCCCAGACTAATCTGCTCCTGGCCCCATCCGTTGATCCGTGGCAAATGCATCGAGTGCATAACCATAACTTGCACTAAGCCTTCATTTACATAAGGTCCGATCCACAAATCATGGAAAGAGATGTTACATAACCACTCAGGGAAGTCAGCGCATTCATGCCTCGAAATTACAAGTGCCAGCGCGATCCACCTTAGGTACATTTCGCTATGCAGTCCAGTCGGCTCTGTTTCATTGTCCGATGCACAACTAAGTTGGCCTGCTCAAGTAAGCTAGTCGGCACTTTTGTTCATTCACCCAATGTTAGTGCTCCACCCCAACATTGCCAAATCGACATATCAAGTCACACTCCTTACTCTGAACTTTCGTCAAAACCCATCACAAAAACGCTGCGACCTCCAAGCCCATGACATCCTCCCCCACTTAAACAAGAATGTCACCCTTAACATTAGCACATCTGGCCTTAATGTGCTGGGGTTGTGATCCATGTTGATCACTCCAAGAAAAATGGGCCTCTGTCCATCAAAGCGCCCAGATCCAACATTGACTGTTGCTCACACAGATCCATCTTCAAGCCCATGGTTAAAGTGTTAAGGATTCGCCCCTTACTACGCTGATGGAATGTCAGAACCATGCAAGATTGTCCCTTCATCATGATCAGAATGTAGTTCAAATGCGAAGTGATTAACACTTCAGCCTTCTTTAAGAAATCTGCCCCGAGAATCAACTCATAATCCTCCAGATCGATTGCAACCAGATCCATGTTGCCAATCCACGATCCAACCCTCATAACTACCCCTTTGATCTCTCCAACAACTGATTTCGCTGGCCCGCTCACTCCCTTGAATTTGACATTACTCTCCTCAATCTTCAAGCCGAGTTGCCTAGCCTTATCAGCAAAGATGTAAGTGCTAGTCGCTCCTGAATCGATCAATGCATCGACCGAATTCTATCCAAAGTGCACCTTCACAAAATTCAACTCATGAAGATCACTTCTGCTCTGTGATGTCTTTGAGCAAGCTATCTGATGCATCATGTTAAGGAGTTGAATGGTTCTGATCTCGGCCACCTTTGGTTCATCCTTCAACACTGCATTCAGCTTCCCTCAGTTGGGACATTCTCTCGCAAAGTGTCCAGGCTGGAAACAAATGAAACAGTTCCTTCTTCTCTTCTCCTTCCTAGCTTGATCCAATTCGACTTCATCCGCCCAGGACTTCTTCCCTTTGTCTTCATTTCGCTGAGATCTATTCTTCCGATCTTCCTTCAGATGGCTTGACTTCCCTCCTTCATTCTGAGTTGACTTGGCAGCTCTGTCCCCGGTGTGATCCAAAAAGCCATCTACTATGTAGATTGCATCACTCAATGTTTGGACATTCTGCCATCTTATCTCCTCTTTCGCCCAAGTCTGCAAGTTCTCAGTGAAAAGAAACAACTTTTCAAAGTCGCTGATCTTCGTGCAGTCTAGATCCAAGACACAAAATGCACTAATGTACTCCCTCAAGGTTCCAGTGTGCTTCAACTTTCCAAGGCGCTATCAAACAAGCCACTCCGAGTTTCCTGGTTTGAATTGTGCATAAAGGGCTGCCTACAGCTCTTCCCAATTCTGAATCGGCTGCAACTTTCCTGCTCGCTCATCGACCACATGCATCCTCCACCAAAGTTTGGCACTTCCTTTGAAACATGCTGAAATATTCTTCACCTTTCTCTCATCTGAAAGCTCTGGGATGGTGAACAGCCATTCCTCAACATCCCAAATGAAGTTCTCCAGAATGGTGTCATCTCTTTCACCTTCATAGGATCTAATCTACACTGAATCCCTTCAATCCAACATTCCACTTTGCAACATGGCCTAACAAAGAGCCTGCCCTTCCTTCATGAGATGAATCTCCTCCCGAAGCAGCTGTACCTCTCTCATCAACCGATCTTCAAAGTCAGAATTCTCCAAGCCATCTAACCTTTCTTCATGCACTTGTAGCCAGTCCTTATGTTTCAAGGTTCCTCCTCTGCTATGAGCCACCTCATGAGGTTGTTTCTATTCCTCATACTGACTTTCTACATCAGTCATCATGCTAAGCTTATTTCAAGTCTCTCCCGATCAACTCAATCAACTCGATCTGCTATGTTCTACCAACTGTAGAAACACCTCGATGCTAAATTGAGCTCTTGATACCAACTTATGCAATAAGTTGCGAATCAATCTGAAGTAGATCTCTTCTCTGATACCAATTGTAGTGACCCTTGGGAGAAAGTCTCTCGGCACTAGTGATCTCGTGGTGAGAACCCAGACTACGCCTAAATGCAATGCGGAAGCTAAGTAGTTCTCCCAAGCACAAATGACTTAAATAATGCTGCACAGCAAAAAGTGATGCGGGCTTAAAACACAAAGCACTACAGTCCCATCCGGATGAACACAGAACACAAGAAGTTAGTGGGGCTGAACCCCAAATAATTACTTTTGCACAAATCAGAACCAGTTGTGTTTAAAAACACTCCACTATTCTGCAGATTACAAATACAATCGAGCTCCCAGCTCAGTTACAAGAAGACCCAAAGTAGTATGAGTTGCATTCACCAAGACAACTCTTGTAATGCACAACTCCTCACTGCAATGCTCTTCCCCAACTCAGATGCCTCCAGTCCACATAGATCACCTCAAATCATCTTCACTTGATCTTGATCGATTGCTTCTCCTGGCCTACTCCTATCTGCGAAAATGCAGACCTCAAATCTGAATGCCTCTGCTTTGAATTACCTCCGATCTAATCTGATGATCTGAATGATGTCCAAATGCCTCAAGCACCTCACCTTATAAAGGCATCCCCACATCATGGAATGAACAAGTTAGTGCCCCATCAGGATATGCATCAGCGGCCCAGATTAATCAGCTCCCGGCCCCATCCATTGATCCGTGACAAATGCATCAAGCGCATAACCATAACTTGCGCTAAGCCTTCATTTACATAAGGTCTGATCCACAAATCACAGAAAGAGATGTTACATAACCGCTCAGGGAAGTCGATGCATTCATTCCTCAAAATTACAAGTGCCAGCACGATCCACCTTAGGCACATTTTTCTATGCAATCCAGTCAGCTCCGTTTCATTGTCCGATGCACAACTAAGTCGGCCTGCTCAAGTAAGCTAGTCGGAACTTCAATTCGTTCACCCAATGTTGGCGCTCCACCACAACATTGCCAAACTGACATATCAAGTCACACTCCTTACTTTGAACTTTCATCAAAACCCATCGCAGAAACGTTGCGACCTCCAGGCCCGTGACATCTTCGGAGGATCTTGATATCAATAATGCTAAGGAAAACCTTGAGGAAAGTCAAGATAATCTGAATTCTGGGGAAAAGTTTAACTCTATTTTGGAGATTGTTAACACAGAAGGAAATGAGAAAAATGAGATTGAGGTTGATGCCAACAAAGACAAAGAAACTGATACTAATCTTATGGATAGTAATGCCGATAACTCGGGGGACAACAATTTTAAGGTTCTGGAAGAGGAAAATTTGGAGTCTCAAGATTCTCCCAGCTCTGAGAAGGAGAATAAGGAAGAAGATAGTGAGAGAATCCTTCATAGTTAAAAACCTTAGTCTCTTCAAAGGGAAATCAGAAGGATGGATTCACAGGTCAGAAGGACTATTATCATGACCCCCCTTGAGATTGCTAAAAATAAATCCATCTACAGCTATAATCTGGAAAAATGGGTGCAGAGTGATTTGGTAGAACTTAAAAATAGATGTATCAAATTGGAAAATAAGAGCTCTATGATTGAGGAAACTATGTCTATTCTCAGAAAGGAGGTTCCTCACAATGCCAATGCCCCTGTGCATGATCACGGTTCTGATATTGAAGAAAAAATTAAAAAATCTGTCGAGATAGCTATGATACCTATCCAGAAGAAAATAAGCGGAAATGAGGAAATGCTAAAACATCTACTTAGTCTGGTGAACATAGGTATGAGGTCCACTATGGAGAATTTGATGTCTCTAAGTAATTGGCTGGAAGGAAACAAAGATACCAATGACCTTACTGATCCTACGTAGCAGAAGGGACCTGGCACTTGCACTAGGTCAAAGAAGCAGAAGGTTGAGGATCTGGATATTCAGAAGCTGAAAGATAATGTGAAGACTATGCAGACTCAGCTGGAGGAATCTGAGAGCTTCCTGAAGACTCTATATTGATCTCAGTGCTGGTGGATTTTTCCTCTATTTTTCTTCCAGCGTCTTCTTTTGCTTTTTGCTTTGTATCTGCTTATTGTTAAATCTGGGATTTGTCCCTTTGTAGCCTACTTCCTTCCTTGGGGCAGCTTGTTGTTCTCTGGGTTTTAATGCCTATCTCTAGTCTCTTTTGTTAAAGGGTTTCGGGGTCCCTTCAAAACCTTTTTTCACCATAATCAAAAACAAAGTAGACCTTAACTAGTCTAAACATGTTACTCCTAACAGGGTAAGATCATCAAACTGATCAAACTTGTAAGCCTTAGCTGGCCCCTTCCATTCTGCAGATAGTGAAGTTTTTGTGGGTTTCATCCCCACCATAGTTTTTACCTACTAACAAGGGTTTTCTGCATTACCAAATCTTGTGTCATCTATCATTACATTTCATGAATGTTTCTATGAATGTTTACATGCAAATTAAGTTTATCAATTGATATTACATACACAAAGATAGAATAGTACATATGGTCGGTAATGTAAGGAATTTATTACTAAAGGATTAAGGTTAAGTGATAAAAAGTTTTAAGGGTACTGATTCACCCCTCCCCTCTTAGTACACACCATTCCATTATTCCAACAATTGGTATCAGAGCTAGATCTCTTATTTGGAAAATTTTAAATCACTTGAGAGAAAAGATCATACAATAGAAACGTATAAGCTAGATAAGAGTATTGAGAATCAGAAGTTAGAGATACAGATCTTCTATGAGAAATACAAAGTAGCTATAATCAAGATGAGAGAAATAATGGATGAAAGAAAGGTAATGGCATCTCGTTGTAATGAAACAAATTATCATGAAGAAGAGATACCTGATTTATTTGAGTCATCAGGATCTATATCTAGCAATACATCAGACACATCTGAAGGAAGCATCACAAGTCTGAATGAAATCAATCAACATTTGGCTAGACAAGTGAAATCACTGCAAATCAATCAGGAGACACATATGGTAAGGATGATTGAGGTTATGAATAATGATAGACAAGTTGAGAAAGAAAGAATACTAGCTATTGATGACAGGAGGAAGATCACTGAAAAGCTACAAGAGAGACTCATAAATACAAAGACTTACTGAACATCATCATGAGATCACCAATTAGATTATTCTTATGAGTTAGGAGGCAAACTGAATGAACATATAACTGAATGGGAAATTGGAATCTATTGGTGAGATAAGAGAAGAAAATGAAAGACTACAGTATGAAGTAAGAATTCAGCAAGAGCACAATGATATGATCAAGAGAGCTGAAGAAAGTACCAAAAGAATGGATGATTTTCTGGATGGACAAAGAAGAGTCAACAACAATACCAGACTAGGGTATACCAAGCATGGAGAATCACCATACCAAGCTGATCAAAAATATGTCTACACAAATCCAAGACCAAGGAAGCAGTCATGCAATCACTATGGAAAACCAGGCCACACATCAAATATTTGCAGAAGCAAAATTAAAGGTATTCCTAAATCCACATCTACATTCATAGGAAATTTTTATAACTATAACAAGAAAGTACATAAAGCATATGAATGTAAATCTAAGATCAAACAACCAAAGAAGGAAAACTACATGGAAAAATATTGTCCTACTTTCAAAATGCATGGGCACACATCTCTTGGATGCAGGAAGAAGAAAAAGCAAGCATGGAAGCCAAAAGAATAAGAAAATGCTTATCAACCAAAAAAATTTGGTAACTCATATGTTCAGGATTACAACACATGGAAAAATTGAACATAATGTGGTAGATATGGAAAAATGGTTGCAAACTGCATGAGAAAATGGATGAGAAGGTCTAGAAGCTGGACTAACCCTGGAATGGCATGCTTACACTGTCATAGGGTTAGTTATCTAAGCAAGGACTATATAGACAAAGTGACAGAGACAAGCACTTTTCCCAATGGCAATACCATTGAAGACATAAGGAAGATGAGAAACAAAATGTGGAGGAAAGCTACAAAAACTGATGATGTTGGATTGAGCAATACAATTAGTGACACCTTATCCAATCAATCTGGTGATATCATCACCCCCACCTAAGCAGAACAAGTAAGTATGAAACTACACTATACCAAGTTATAATATTACATCAGTTCCATTATATGTTGATTAAATGCCAAACTAGAATAAATAAATATGCACTATGGTATCACTTGTTATGAATCTGTCAATCCAATCTCGTCAGTCAATGCATTCCAAACATCGTCGATGTACATACAAAGCTATGTTGTTAATGTAAACCGATCCTCATTGGTAATCAATGTAAAAGCTATGTATTCTTCACTATATACCAAGATCCATCGGTAAACATGTGAAAGGTCAAGTGAGTTGACACTTGCCCCGAGCATCGCAATCTCACCAAGGATAAATTTGGTATGTTCCCTGAGTGACTCCACCTTTGACACCCAACAAGTAGGTGAAGCATTAATGACATCACTTAGGGCATCATCTATACAAAGGGTGATGAAAGAGATCATTATTCACCATGTGATAAAGAGCAAAGAAGAGCACAGAGCGACCAGATTGTAGAAGTGATTAACAAGTAGATTCACGACATTCAACAAGAT
The DNA here is from genome assembly GCA_018584345.1 of Thuja plicata. Classification (NCBI taxonomy): domain Eukaryota; kingdom Viridiplantae; phylum Streptophyta; class Pinopsida; order Cupressales; family Cupressaceae; genus Thuja; species Thuja plicata. The sequence continues at coordinate 886,116 of MU228317.1, read as the reverse complement.
TCACAGCAGCAAATAGTAGGTTAAGTAAGTAACTAAAATCACCAAGCTCATAGTTTTTTTAACAAGAAAAGCCCTAAATTCACAAAATCATGGCAACCACATCCCATGTAACCAATATCAAGACTACCAAATACAATAAGGTCAAACTGATCAAGAACTCCTCCTGTGAGGAGCCACATTACAAATTCTGCCTTGAGGTTGCCTTACAACCCGATGACGTTGTAGCATTTTAAAGAATACCACCTAGGGTTTTTCTCATCAAGGATTTTAGGGCATATATACATTGAAAGATCATCGAGATAGGAGATCTTGAGGTCAAACAAGCTTACAAGAAGCTTTGCATAGATAGAACCATCAAAGATGAGCATAAACACATTGAGGTCAAAGGGATGACAAATGCCCTAATGTTCCCAAAGGAGTTTAAAACTGAGTCGATCAAGATAGTACTAAGTAGGGTACATAACCAAAAGATGTGTCTGGATGAGCCAAAATAGATCACTAGGTATGTAATACACGCAGTGACCAGTTATCCAATAATCAACAAGGCCAAGGCACTTAAACACCCTTCTAACCCTGAGATTGAGAAGATGACAGGTGCAGAATGGGATGGCAGAGGATTGAAGGTAAACTCCATCAAAGATCTAGAACTTAAATTTGGTGCATGTGTCTTAGGATACTAAATATTCCAAACCAGTAGAATGCATGGCATTGCAAGTGGAGTTGTAGACACGGCTCACAAGATTGTAAAGAAGGGTCTACAGTTGGATCTATCTGAGCTCCTACTGAAGCAATTAGATGAGAACATGAGGACCATTAGATCAATGAAATCTAAATCATGTAAGTTTTTTCACTCCTCATGTGCATATTTTTCTATTTTCAAAACTTCTTCCCATCTATCGATAATATCAATTGGGACACTACCCGACCAGTGAAAATACAGATTAGTGAGTTTATCAAATCACTAGGGGACAACTTTACATCAGTTATGGATGAATATTTCACTAGAGTCAAGGACAGAATGTAGAAAAGGATGAGGATACTATAAAAATTGGTGGATAAATATAAAGCAGACATTTGTTTCATGGTGGACACTGATCAAACCAGTTGTACCAAGGACAACATGGTTAGCCTCACTTGACTATGAGATCAACATAGATCAAGCCACTAATGCTATTGAAGAATTATTAAATGAACCATTAAACAAATCATTACCAAGGTTTAGAACCTATGAAGAGGCTAAGGAAAGAATAAAGACCGTCCTAGTAGTGAATAAAATTGACAGAAAGAAGGATAAAATGGTAAATACACTTGAGAAGAAGTTGTTGGTCAATGAAGAAGAAACAGAACAACAAGAATCCACTAAGGTACAGTCACCCATTGGTGAAGGTGAAAAAGTGAGTGAGTCTGAATCAATAGAGTCTAATGCACCACCCCCAAAGAAGCCAAGAACTACTATTGCATCACGGACAAGGAGTCAAACTGTAAAAGCAGAATCACCACCGGTAAAGAAAGGACAGGTGAGGACATATAAAAGAAAGCCTCAAAGCAAGAAAATATTAGAACCAAAGAGGAGGAGACTAATCCAAAATAAGGAAGATAAGGAAGACACTGAACAACCTGTAAAGAAAAAACTTCCTACTATAATTGATGAGATTTGTGATTTAATCATCAAGTCGGGTTCAATATCTGAGCCTAAGGTTAGACAATGGCTAACTCTAAATCCTAAGGATTAGAATAAGATTGAAGAAGCCATCATCCAAGCAATGTGTGTATTCAAATATATACCTATACAGTTTGATAAGATGATGCCACAAGAAATTCTAGACAGATTATCATCAAGGTGGATATATGCTCTAAAATCTGTGAAGCAAATAAGGGAAAGATCCCTAGTTTCAATAATGCCACCTGAGTCTAAGATGGAAGAAATTGATAAAATGATGAAGTTGCACTCAAAGAAGTTCTCAGAAAAATTGAGAGCCTACAAAGTACTATAGGGAAGCCTAATAGAGCTTGACAAAGAAAGTGAGGATGCTTGGATAAAAATACTCAATGCACCTAAAGAGGACACAAGCCCCAACAGAGTATTAGCACTCACTAACAAGCCTCACAATGAAGAAAATCATGCTACACTGAGCCCAAAGCACATTCTTATAAATGATAATGAGGATGTCACTTCAGTTGAATTGAACATAGAAGAAAGTAAAGAAATGGATGACATACCTCAAATTTTGTAGTCATTAGGAGACACAACAGATGTCACAATCCAAGATGTGACAATAATATATATCACTGAACGTGATCCTGTCGATGAAATAAAGGCAGATGAAAATGTCACTGTTACCTCCGAGCAATCCAAGGAATAGGACACAACAACGGATGTTGCACAGGTTAACATACCAAGTCAAATACCATTATTGATACAAGCTATCAATATCATCTCATAAAAGGAGATGTCACTCAACCATGATGCAAGCATACCTGAAGATAAGGGTGAAGAGGAGTAGAAAAACACAATTGATGAATAGAATGTAATAGATGGAGAGCAAAAAGATAAAGGTGAAGAAGAGAAGAAAGGTGATGTCACTCCTAAGGATACCAAAGGAGATTTTGTAGATAAATCTAAGGTTGATGTGGATATTTCCACTCCCAATTGACAGGTAGACACCGAGCAATAGGTAAAAGGCACAACACCTCCAAATCCTTCATCTAGTACATCAGACCATGCAAAGGAACTTGCTATGGTACTAATAGTGAGATCCTCTCCTAGAGCTTTATTTCTCTCTCTAAGACCTTCACTTGGTCTTCCTTAGGGTCTCTATCACTACCCTAACTAGAGGATACCTCTCTGATCCTCTAACACACTAGGAGCTCTCCACCAACTTCAAACACTTCACTAAACCCTTCTACATAGCCTTACTCTTTAATGGCTTCCTTGATCACCTAACCATCCAGATGACATTACCTCTTGTGAGTTGGTTCCTTGACTCTTTCCTAAGTCATTTCAAAACCCCTTGATCCAATCTTAAGGATCTTTCAGCCTAATTCCAATCGGGTTCAAGATTCTAGTCTTTTAGGCCTTGTAGCCTTTTTAGGCCACTTAGCCCTCCTAAACACTAAAAAGTTGGATTTGCTCTAAAAATCCCTCAACACCCCTAGAATCTTATCACATATTATTTTTTGGTTTTTCCTAACCTTAGATATTTTCTTTGTCTCCAATTCCCACACTATCCGTACAGTGGACTTCTACCAAACCCCTAAAAATAAGGGTTTATAGGGCATGAAGACTGGTTTGGTTTCTTTAACTTCTTTAACTGATCAATTGAGTTCCTTATAACTTCTCCTTCTATAAAAAGGTTTTCACTTCATTCCCCCACACTCCTTTATCCTTGCTTGGCACATACCAATAAACTGGCAATCGTCATTGCTATTGCATTACTCAGTCACCCTAGCCAGAATAACTAGTACTACCTAGGGCCTGATTGTTCTCTTGCTTCCCCTACATACACACACTCCACACCCCATATATATATATTATATACAAGGATTCAATGGATTCAAAGTGTTCATGGGAGTTTGAACCATGAGAATACCAAGAAAATCCATCTTTTACATGACTGCACCAAAACTGGCCAGTGAACTCACAAAATACAAAGAATTAAACAAAAGCTAACCAGAAAGAAAAATTAATTAATATAATGCCACAAATATCTAAGGAATTACATTTAAAACACTCTCCATGATTTCATTTAATCCACAAAAGTGTTGGATGATGGCTATGTATGTTAATTACACTGCAAATTGGTTCTTTCCAATAACCAGTCCATACAAAATGAAATCTAAGTGTCAGATTAGGGTTGTAGTAACCTTGAATACTCTCATCCCACATGTCTAGACCCTCTGGTTTGGATTTGGGCATCATAAAATCCAATTCCTAAAATCTAGGAAATGTTGTCATGACAACTTTTAAAAGTTGTCATGACAACTTTGACAACTTTTGTCAAAATGAAACTTTCTCAACTTTGATGGCCCTATTTGGTTTCAAACCTTGCCAAATGACCTCAAATGACTTGAAAACAATAAAAACTTGAAAACCTCCCATTTTTGGAGTTTTGGTCAACCCTTTGACCTTTTGGTTGACTTCTAGGTTCTAGACCCCTTGAATTAACTTGACTCAACAACTCACAAACCCTAATCTCTTCCAACACTAAAACACACCTAAAACACACTTGGGACTTTATAACATATTCCTTATTCATGGATGGTTTTCCAAACCAACCTACAAGACAAAAAAGACTAAAGATCTTCCTAAAGACCTTAGGGTTCTCCTGCACCATCATCCCCTTGCAACAAGAAAGTCAAGGTACCTGTGGTGTCAAGAACTCCTCACTGATTCCATGCTTTTTGAAGTCACTCTAAGCTATCCAAGTAGCTTTTGAATATGGTTGTTGTCTCCACTTCACTATATGCTCCATATAGACCTTGTGTCTTGTCTTCTTCTTTGCCCTTGAATCCAATATCTTTTCCACTTGTGGCTTGACCTATTCCAGAGTCTTGAACTCTCCCACATCCTTATGTACCTCTATAATGTATTGCAATTCATCCATATCTATCCCCTTATAATTGATCAAATCCTTCACATTGAATATTGGAGAAATCGACATCTCCTTGGGAAATTCCACCTTGTAAGCATTGGGTCCATACTTAGCCAATATCTTGCAAGGTCCAATCCTTTTCATCTGTAGCTTACTAGGTATCCCTTTTTTTAGTCTAGCCTTATTCAAGAACACCATTACTAGTTCACCCACTTCAAACTGCAAATCTCTTCTTCTCTCATCTCTTTTAGCCTTCAACTTCTGATTGGCCTCCATTAAGGTCTTTTTCACTTGCTCGTGGACTTCCTTCATTGATTGTGAGAATTCATCATCATGTCCACTAACTCCCTCATATCCTTTAAGGTCTTTGAGCTCCATCACACCCCTTGGATGTGCCCCATACACAATCTCAAATGGAATTTTCCCTGTAGTCCTATTTGTGCTATCATTATAGGCAAATTTTGCCTGTGGGATAACTTGCTCCCATCCTTGTCCATATTGCTTTGTCAGAAATTGGAGTAAGTTCCTAAGAACTCTATTTATTACCTCAGTCTGCCCATCCATTTGAGGATGATAGGCAGATCCATGAGATAATTCTATACCTAGTCTCTTCCATAGGGTCTTCCAAAAGTTCCCCATGAACTTCACATCCTTGTCTGCAACAATACTCATTGGTAGACCCTGAATCCTCACTATTTCCTTGAAGAACAAGTAGGCAATATGGCTAGAATCATGTATTTTTTTTACATGGGATGAAGTGGCTCGTCTTACTAAACCTGTCTACCACTACAAACACACTATCTAAACCAGTTGGCGTCCTAGGTAACCCCACTATGTAATCCATACTTATACACTCCCAAGGTCATTTGGGGATGGGTAATGGCTGGTAAAGTCCTAATTGGATGAAGTGCCTTTAGCCTTCTAACATATGCCACACTACTCCACATATCTCCTTACTCCCTTCTGCATTTTTGGACACTAGTTGAGCCTTTCCACTAGGTCTAGTGTCTTGTTCAGTCTAAAGTGTCCACTTAGGCTCCCATTATGTTTCTCCTATATGAGGTTCTCCCTCATTAAGCCTTTTGGAACACAAATTTGATTGCCTTTGAATAGAAACCCATTCTGCAATGTATACTCTGTTAGAGTAATTTAGCAATTACTCTTTAGTGCTTAAGTTTCACTTAGGCAGTTTCAGTTAGTCTTAGGAAAGTTTCTATTTCCTAGCAGCTGCCCATTTAGGGTTTCGACATCCTTTATAAGGATTGTCTTCTTTGTATTTCTTAAGGAGTTGTAAATCATTTCATTGTTGATAATATAGAAATCATTTCTGTCAACATGCATTTGCAGTCTCTGGC
>MU228317.1:825457-878135 GCA_018584345.1 Thuja plicata | reverse complement strand
TGCTTTCTGCAGTAGATTAGCAGTTTTGCTTCTCCCTAAGTTACACTTAAGGGGGGGTGTTAGAGTAATTTAGCAATTACTCTTTAGTGCTTAAGTTTCACTTAGGCAGTTTCAGTTAGTCTTAGGAAAGTTTCTATTTCCTAGCAGCTGCCCGTTTAGGGTTTCGACATCCTTTATAAGGATTGTCTTCTTTGTATTTCTTAAGGAGTTGTAAATCATTTCATTGTTGATAATATAGAAATCATTTCTGTCAACATGCATTTGCAGTCTCTGGCCTATCGGCCGCCATAGCCTTAGCTCTTTCTCTCTTTCTGTCTTCTTCATTCTCGTAGCAGCTTTGCATGCAGGTGTATCTTGGTTGATTGACAATCTTCAATCTCAACATACTCTACAAACTCACTATGAAATTGATTCTCAAAATCTTCGCACACTTTGTAAATCTCTAAGAAATCTGAATCTCCCTCGTATAGGTCTCTAAAACCTTCAACTCCTGTACTTTACAACTGAATCTCGTGAATGGTGAGTAGTCTCCTACTAAGGTCATTTGTAACTCTTTTTTTCACCCCCTTCTTATGTTTTGTAGTGAAGGTATATGACTATAGGAACTCCATCCATTTAATGTGTCTCAAGATAAGCTTGTCTTGAGTTTTTATGTAACTCAATGCTTGGTTGTCTATAAATACAATAAAATCTTTAGGAAATAGATAATGCCTCAATTTATTTAAGGCTTTTACAAGAGCATATAGCTCCAAGTCATAGCTAGGAAGAGTACCTAGACTTAGCCTCATTTAGTCTTTCACTGAAAAAGGCCACAACCCTGCCTTCTTGGCTTAGGACATCTCCTACTGCAATGTTACTTGCATCACACTCCACAATGAATGGTTTGTCAAAGCTAGGTAAGAATAATATAGGTTGAGTGGCTACTTCTCTTTTCAACCTTTCAAACCCCTCATTACCTATCTTGGTCCATATGAATTTAGTCTTCAATCCTCCTTTGATAGTCTCTAGGACTGGAGCACAAATCTCACTGAATCTCCTAATGAACTTCCTATAGAATTGGACTAACCCATGGAAGCTCCTAACTTTAGTCCCTATCTTAGGAGTAGGCCAGTTCAAGATGGATCTACTTTCTCTTTATCCATTTTCAAGTCACCCTTGGAAACTACAAAGCCAAGGTAGACTAGTTCTTCCTTCATGAACTCGCTCTTCTCAAGTGTTATGGTGAGTTTATCCTCCTGCAACTTCTTCAACACTAACTCCAATTGTTTCGTATGATCATCTTTTGTTTTACCAAATATGAGGATGTCATCTAAATAGACAACTACAAAAACTCATATGTAGTCCTTCAAGACCTCATTCATCACCCTCATAAAGGTTCTTGGTGCATTGGTAAGCCCAAAGGGAATAACTAACCATTCATATAACCCCTATGTAGTCTTAAATGCATAATTCCACTCATCACCTTCCTTCATCCTAATTTGATAGTACCCACTCTTCAATTCAATTTTAGAGAAGTACTTAGCACCCCCCAAGCAATCCATCAAGTCTTCTATTCTAGGAATTGGAAATCTATACCTGATAGATATTATTTTTATTTCCCTAGAATCAGTACACATCCTCCACTTACCTCCCTTCTTAGGATCCAACACCACTAGGATAGCACAAGGGATTATGCTCTTCCTAATCAGTCCTTGATCAAACAATTCTTGCACTTGCCTGGCTATCTCCTTGTTTTTCTCTGGTGTCATCTTGTATGTAGCTTTTTTTGGTAAGGATGCTCCTGGTATGAAGTCAATTTGATGACTTATCTCCCTCTTTGGTGGTAGTGAAGCTGGTGTCCCCTCACATATTATTTCCATGAACTTATCCAATAGTTCTGTCACTTCCTTTGGCATAGGTGCTTGCTTATGAGTCTCCTCCTCCTTTGGCTTTAACAAAATTGCATAGACAACTTCCTCATCCTTCATATCCTTTAATAATTCATTCCCACTCATCAACAAAGTATTGGATTCTACTTTCTCCACTATGTCTTCCTTTAGTAAGGATTGTATCTTAAATTTTACCCCATTTTTCTTAAAGGAGTATTTATTATCTTTCCCATTATGGACATCTTCTCTATCATACTACCATGGTTTTCCAAACAATAGATGGAAAGCATCCATTGGAAACACATCACATAGTATCCTATATTGATACTTTCCAATGGAAAATTCTACCCATGCTTGTTCATTCACTAAGATGTTTTGGCCCTTATTCAACCATGTAACTTTATAAGGACACACATGTGGGATTTTAGTGAGCTTCAACCTCTCTACTGCCTCCTCAGATATAACATTATCGGTTGACCCTGAATCAATGATCACCTTGCACACCTTTCCCAATATCTTTCATTTTACTATGAAAAGAGCCCTCCTCTGCTTGTGCTCATCTTTGGTGGGTGTCTTGATTAGTATTCTTCTCAACATAAGGTGTTCTCCTTTCTCTGAATCCAGACTCACCTTTGATTTTTTAGAGCAATCTTCTTCTTGGACATAATCTATCTTCTTCTCCCCTTGTGAGGATGTTGGTTTATCTGGACACCTATATGCAGGATGTCCCAACTATCCATAGTTGTAGCATTTCATAGAAGAAAAGTGAGAGCTTCTCCAAAAACCTCCTGATCTTCCTCTACCACTATTATAATAACTTCTTCCTCTATTATTGTATCCACCCCTACTACTTGATTCTTGTCCTTGCTTTGTATATCTAGAGTCACTTTGACCTCTACTGTCACTGCCTCTTCCACTTGAACCTCCTCTATGGCCACCTATGTTTTCTCTACCCCTTCATCTACCTCTGGAGCTAGAATCTTGTCTCTTCTTGAGTTTCTCTTCCACTTTCAAAGCTATTTGGAAACAACTATGAATTGAAGTCAGGATAAAGTGACTAAGTTCTTCTTGAATGTTCCACATTAATCCATTAAGGTACCTTGCAACTTTGATACTCTATGTCTCCTGGATTCTTGATCTAAGACAAAGCTTTTGAAACTCTTCACTATAGGCTGGCACATTTAGCTCTTTTTTCCTAAGGTTCTGCCTCTTCTTATGCAGTTGAATGTCATAATCTTCTGGAAGGTAATTCTCCTTCAGCTTTTCAACCATTGTTTTCCAATTTGATATGGGATTTTTGCCCTCTTTCTCTCTTTCTTCCTGTAAGAACTTCCACCATGTGAGTGCTTTCCCTCTTAGCCTTGACTTGGATATCTTTACCGTTTGTGCCTCTGTAATCCCATCACACTCAAAGTGATTCTCCATCCCTTCAATCCATTCCATAACCATTTCTGTATACATCTTACCAGAGAACATTGGTATTCCTTCTAGACCCTTTCCACTCAATGCCTTGAGTTCCTTGAGGAATGGTTCCTTGGGTAGAAGAGGGTCAGGCTTTGGTTCTACCTCCTCTTCTACTGGTTTCTTTCCTTTATCTATCCCTTCATGCATTTCTTCTCTCAACTTGTTGGCAGTCTCTGCCACCTCTGCCATTTTTATCTTCATCTCTTCCATTACTTCTTCAAGAATCCTATTCTTTATTTGTTTCTCTGAAATATCCTTGGCCAGCTCTGCATTGGTCACCATGATGTTCTCACCTATGGATTCATTCCACTCTGACATACACTAATCCACTCTCAAGCCTTTCAATGGCTCTGATACCAATTTGATTAGGAGATCCTCTCCTAGAGCTTTCTTTCTCTCTCCAAGACCTTCACTTGGTCTTCCTTAGGGTCTCTATCACTACCCTAACTAGAGGATACCTCTCTGATCCTCTAAGATGCTAGGAGCTCTCCACCAACTTCAAACACTTCGTTAAACCCTTCTCCATAGCCTTACTCTTTCATGGCTTCCTTGATCACCTAACCATCCAACTAACATTACCTCCTATGAGTTGGTTCCTTGACTCTTTCCTAAGTCCTTTCAACACCCCTTGATCCAATCTTGAGGATCTTTCAGCCTAATTCCAATCGGGTTCAAGATTCAAGTCTTTTAGGCCTTGTAGCCTTTTTAGGCCAATTAGCCCTCCTAAACACTGAAAAGTTGGATTTTCTCTACAAATCCCTCAACACCCATACAATATGATCACATATTATTTGTGGGTTTTTCCTAACCTTAGAGATTTTATAGGTCTCCAATTCCCACACTATCTGTACAGTGGACTTCTACCAAACCCCTAAAAATAAGGGTTCCTAGGGCATGAAGACTGGTTTGGTTTATTGAACTTATTTAACTAATCAATTGAGTTCCTCAAAACTTATCCTTCTATTAAAATTTCTTCACTTCATGCCCTCACACTCCTCTATCCTTGATTGGCACATACCAATCAACTGGCAATCATCATTGCTACTGCATTACTCAGTCACCCTAGTCATAATAACTAGTACTCACCTAGGGCCTGATTGTTCTCTTGCTTCCCCTTCATACACACACTCCACACCCCATATCTACATATTATATACAAGGATTTAATGGATTCCAAGTGGTCATGGGATTTTGAACCACAGGAATACCAAGAAAAGCCATCTTTTACATGACTGGACCAAAACTGGCCAGTGAAATCACAAAATATAGAGAATTAAACAAAAGCTAACCAAAAAGAACAATTAACTAATCCAATGCCACAAATATCTAAGGAATTACATTTCAAACACTCTCCATGATTTCATTTAATCCATTCAATCCACAAAAGTGTTGGATGATGGCTCTGTATGTTAATTACACTGCAAATTGGTTCTTTCCAATAACCAGTCCATACAAAATGAAATCTAAGTGTTAGATTAGGGTTGTAGTAACCTTAAATACTCTCATTGCACATGTCTAGACCCTCTGTTTAGGATTTTGGCATCATAAAATCTGATTCCTAAAATCTAGTAAATGTTGTCATGACAACTTTGACAACTTTTGTCAAAATGACACTTTCTCAACTTTGATGGCCCTATTTGGTTTCAAACCTTACCAAATGACCTCAAATGACTTGAAAACCTCCCATTTTTGGAGTTTTTCTCAACCCTTTGACCTTTTGGTTGACTTTTAGGTTCTAGACCCCTACAATCAACTTGACTCAACAACTCACAAACCCTAATCTCATCTAGAACTAAAACACACCTAAAACACACTTGGGACTTTATAACATAGTCCTTATTCATGGATGGTTGGCCAAACCAACCTACAAGCCAAAAAAAGACTAAAGATCTTCCTAAAGACCTTAGGGTTCTCCTGCACTAGGTACTGCATACATGTGTCTCCACAACACTTTCAAAGAAGAAAAAGAAAAAGAATAAAAATCCAATTACATTGGGTGAGATAATTGAAATTCCAGCCTGTGATCTAAGGACATTGGATCCAGAATCACTCACAAAGTATGCTGAAATTTGTAAAAGGAAATCTATCCAAGATAAGCTTAAAAAGGAAGCAAAGGAAACACAGGTACTTGAAACCACAAAGGACATACTACTGCAGATTGTGCCTAATACCGACATTGATCAAAATGCTTCTATAATTGATCAATTAGTCATTCTTACCAAAGCCATCACATCACATAATGTAGATGCAAAGAAGGCAATAGAAGAACGTTCAGAACAGAAATACCAATACAAGCTAACATAGAAAATTAGCCAAGAAGTGGCTGAGAAGAAGATAAAGTTGTCTGAACTAGTCAATGAATTAGAACTAATCATTTCAGAAGCTATAACCTTAGTTTAGATATTATGCATATTAGATCAATTCACTAAGGAGAATAGTGAGAAGATTGCACAGATAGATGCATATCTAAATGCTAGTGCACAAAGTCTTACAACTAATGACAATGCAATCAAGTTGCATTATGACAAGATTATGGAAGCTAAAAGGTTGAGACTTGATATTTTAGAGGCAGAATCAAAGTTCAAAGATGAGGTAACTGATCTTCAAGCTCTACTTCTACCAAATCTTACATTACTGCAACAGCATATGACTTCGGCAAGACAATTGATTGCCACCCCGGAGATGTTTGTCACCGACAGTATCTATGATATGCACACAAGAATCACATTGGAGCACATGGCCCTGGAACACCTTAAGGAGAAATGGGATAAAATGATGGAAGACGTGCAGAACTCCCATTCCCATTTTTTTGACAAGCTGTAAGTATTACACCTTTGTCCTTATTATCAAAAAAAGGGGGAAATAATATGTGACAAAGAGAGAAATAATAAAGAGGGAATTGATAAGGTAAAAAGGGGGAAATAATGAAAGGAGGAAATATATGTATAAGGCATGAATATATACATGTGCATATACTATACCGAGGCATACATATAGGGGGATTCATATTGACAAAGTAAACACATGGTGTTCATACTACTCATTTTAGTTTTGCACATATCAGTTTTTGATACTAATGTCAAAGGGGGAGATTGATGATCACATTTTGCCATTAGTATGCAAAGGAAACATTTTTTTAAACCATCAGTACATGAGCATCAAAAGAAAGGATTATAGTGCAGCCTAAAACAATAGTTAACAGAGGTCACTGAAAATGCAAAGTGCACTATCATCGACAAGACTGGTCACTGTGTAAATTGACAACACAATTCACAGAGGAACCCGACAGAAGTTTACAGTGTAACCTGACAGAGTAGTCAACAGGGTAAACTGATAGAGTAGACAATAGAAGAACCCGACAGACAAGTTTACAGTGAATACCGATAGGTAGACTAAAGAGCTACTCGAGCACCAGTCTACCGATAAATTTTGATCTGACTTACACGTCAAACAAAACACTTAAGTTTTATATTTAGCTTTAAATAATATGTTTAAAACCATTTATTGAGGGACAAGTAAAGTAATTTTAATTTTTTTAATAAGTATAACTGATTGAAAACATGCAAACTAGAAGATCAAGGTCAAGTTGCAAACCTTTGATCATAGAGTTATCATTGTGAAGAGTGAAACTCATTTAGGTCAAATTCATTGTATAAATAGATGTGTAATCAATCAGAACATATTGGTGTGCTGATGATTGTAGCCAAGGAGCACATCTATGGATCATATACAAAGTTTTGTGCAGAAGGACAACAAAAGATGAATTCAATTATCAAGAACCAGATTCAAGGCTACCGAGCAGAACAGAGGTATTAATCAGTCACTATAGGTGATACATCATATTGTAAACTTTAATGGATCTGTACTCAGCAATTCAGGATTGCATATACTCAGTTCAATAAGTTTTTTTTACTACATTCTAGCAAGTGTAGCAAATAGAAGAAATCCTTTGAGAATGTGGATTTAACAATCCTTTTGTAAATCTCTTAACCGAGTGTACACTAAAAAGTGTTGTTAAAGCTCTTAACAGAGTAGACCTTAACTAGTCTAAACATGTTACTCTTAACAGGGTAAGATCATCAAAAGTGATCAAACTTGTAAGCCTTAACCGACCCCTTCCATTCTACAAATAGTGAATTTTTTATGGGTTTCATCCCCACCGCAGTTTTTACCTTCTAACAGGGGTTTTCTGTGTTACCAAATCTTGTTTCATGTGTCATTACATTTCATGAATGTTTCTATGAATGTTTACATGCAAATTAAGTTTATGAATTGATACTACATACATAAAGATAGAATAGCACATATGGTCAGTAATGCAAGGAATTTATTACTAAAGGATTAAGGTTAACTAATAAAAAATTTAAGGGTACTGATTCACCCCTCCTCTCTCAATACACACCATTCCATTATTCCAACAATTTTTACAACTGCAAAATTATTAACAACTTATATTTTATCATTTTCCCAACTGAATAACCCTACAAAATATGTATTTAAAAAAAACAAGTTAAGGTACTGGAGAAACCCAAATGATTGATAATGAGGATTCAACAAATAAAAATAGTAGTAAGCGTAAGAAAAATTGTATCTATAATAGAAACCAATCACGAACAACGGGTTTATCCATTATTATTATAAATAAAAGGGGCTTCTTCAAATGCTGAGTCAAATTAACTATAGTAGATATCTAAAGTATTTGTAAGGGTGGTATAATTTAAGGAAATAAGAACATGATTATTAAAACCTTAGCCCTATGCACTGACTATAAATAGCAATGGACTTGTGTTACATGTTTATCAAAGTTGATTGAGAATAATAGGTCTGTACTAATAAAACCCTCATGTAATGAGTTGTTTCAGATTGTAGACTAATTGTGATAATTTAAAATTTTACCTTCTCAGAATCTTCACGAATACATGGACATATCAGTGTTATAATGAAGAAATACATCTACAACACTAGGTTGTTTATCAAATCACTTCTAAATTAGGTGGTTGAGTTATTTTTATTCCTTGGTAATTCTCTTATTAAAGAAAAAAGAACAATGTTTGCACAAGGTGAAAAATAAACCCAGAATTCCCATGAAGTGTATTTTAGCAAGGATTTTTTCAAAATAAAATAGAATGCACGAATCTCTTTGGAATCTAACCCCTTCAATTTCCTCTAGTAAAGAATAAACTACAGGTTGTATAAAACTACATATTGAAATAAGAATGTTCCAACATGATTATATCATATAATAAACTGATTTTAACATTGTATAAAACTACAAATTGAATGATAAAATTATATAATAAACTAAAGTAGCCATTCTTAAAAAGAACATGGGTTTTCTTTTCAGAAAGATACATTACAATTTATTTATGAATGGACAAGGGTTTATGAAAAATAAAGCACCTGGTATGGTCTAGGTAAGGAGATTGTTTGTTCTTAGTTTGAAAGAAAAATGTTGCCCTGAAAACCTAGTCGTTGCCCTAGATGAAATTAGCAGAAGTTATACTAGGAATATCCTAACTATTCAATCTCCTCTTCCTCTCTCTTAGGCGACGCCCTAATTTTCCATTTGTACCTCTTTATACTTTCTATCAGTTAGTGAAACATGGCAATGATTTCTTCTGGGGGTATTTTTGGATGTCTTTAAATCTAATTTTCTTTTGGAAACGTTGGTAGATAAACTTAAATCAGATTCTCCTACATTTCTATCCCTTCATGCATTGGTTGTAGATGGAAAGGATCTACTCTGCATCAGTCACATTCTCCATTTGTGTCTCCTTTCCTCTGCAAACACGACATTCTTTATAGGCATTGTCCCTTTTATTTTGTTTTCATATTCATATATGTGATTTGGTGTTAATTTAGACTTTATAAAACATGAATATTTTCCATTGGCATCAAAAGGTTTTCATTTATTTGATTTTATAGGCTACTTATTTCTTTTTAGCAATAGTTTGTTCTTAAATGATATATCTCATTGTGTATATATATATAGTGTTTAAGTTTATTTGTATTACATAGCATTCATTTAATTTACTTATATTATTAATGATTAAATTATTTAATTTATTTATATTGTTATAGTATTTAATAATTTTATTATTTTACCAATTATTTGGAATATCCAATGATCACTATAACATACAAAATTGAAATAATTCCATTACCATTGTCTAGATGTTTCAAATCAGTAAATTTTTAAATAATTATCTCACATATGATTGCAAAGGCTTTGCTAATGGGTTGAATTTTCCAAGTCCAAACAAATTAATATAATGTATAATAATCAAGTCTTTCCTATTTTATCAATGTTTATATTATTTATTTATATTATTTTAACACTAATTTTATTACTTATATTGTTTAATAATTATATTTAATGTTTATGTCTTACTTATATTATTAATGATTATATTATTTATTTTATTTTTATTATTTTAATTACTTATAATGTCTAACGATTATATTGATAATAATTAATTCAATATCGGCCTGTTAATGGGTCTGCAAGGGTTAATCCTCTTTTAAGGAAGGATAGGTGTGCCTGGCAATCGCCAGAGGAAGGCTTGATCAAAATTAATTTTGATGGGGCTGCCAGAGGACACCCGTGCTTTTTTGGGTATGGAGGCATCGCACAAGATCACAAAGGAAATATAGTAGCTCTCGCTACGAAGAGGTTACGAGATGGGACCAATAATGAGGCAGAATGTGAAGCTGCAAAAGAGGTTATCTTATTGGGAGTTAAGATGGGCTTCAGGAAGTTGCATTTGGAAGGGGATTCTGAAATCATCATAAATGGGATCAAGAAAGGCAAACTAGAGTCTTGGCATCTTGATAAGCACATTAATTAGATTAGGTGCTTTTTGCTGGAGTGTGAAGATTTATGGATCTCCCATGTCTATATGGACGCAAATGTGGTGGCCGATAAATTGGCCAACCTGGGAGCAAATAACCCCCATGGGAATCAAAATGATATATTTGAAGACTTTGGTCTTCTCAAATTTGATTAATTTGAAGTTGAGTTTTATTGATTACAACCCACTTAGCTCCCTCATTGGAGTGACTATTAATCATTACTCCCGATCAAGAACACTCATGGGAGAGTAAAGCACCACATGTGACTAAGCCACATGCAGGAAGGAATTGGAATGTGTGCTTCCAGACCCTTCATGAGAATGCATTTATATTTGAAGAATGACCTCACTTCTTGACACAAGTTGAATAGAGCTTTCATAGAGGTGCAGTTTTAGTCATGGAGGCAAACTTTACTTTGGAATCATGCAACCAAATGTAGGAATACGAGAGGCAAGTCACGGCCCGACGCCTAAAGAACATCTTTCTCATTGAAGATTAGGCCTTTCTGAATGTTGTAATGGATTTCTTGGCCCAGAATTCATGGATGCATATTGGCAAAGGAGGTAAAATTTGGACATTGCTTCACTGTTCATTTTGCAGGCTCTGATAGTGGGGGAGATGAAAGAAGAGGTCCATAAGGTCATAGATGCATGTATTGAATAGCAATGGCTATTGGGGGTTGAGGAGATCATAAACCAAGCCGAGCTGGGGGTTGGGCTAAACATGGGGCTGAATCCATGGAGGAAAATTGGAGGCGGAGATACTCCTCTATAGTAACTAGTGGTATGGTCATCTGCGAACCCATGGGAAGCCCATCTGCCGAAAGTGGCTAGGGCCTGGCGGAATGTGATCAGTTTTCAACAAGAAAATATCTGGGATGCGGAGGCTGGAAAAAAGGGTTTCATGAAGATGACCCCCAGAAAGAGTGTGCGGCCACATGGCAAGCCATTGAGGCACCAATTGAGTAGGGGAGGACGAGATGCGAATTGTGTGTCCATAAGTGCAGGCACGTGGGTTGACGAATCACTGCTTGGAGAGGAGGTTGCAAGCAGTACTGGAAGGCATCATTTCTCTATGGCAGATGATCGCTTCATCCCCAACTTTACCAAGGAAGATGTTGCTTCCTAGTTCAAAGATTGATGCAGCTGGGTGGCATTTTGTATGGTGGTGTGTAACCCAAGTTTTTGTTTCTCTCTCTTCACTTTTGGAGTTGGTTTATTTTAAGGTGTTGATACCTTTTGTTATTTGCATCAACTTTATTGTAAGGGGGAAAATTGAGGGCTTTTTATGCTCTCCTACTTCTCACTCTATTGTAAGAACTTATATTATTAATACACTAATATGTTACCTATCAAAAAAAAAATTAATTCAATGTCTAGTCTACTTATAATTAATTTATGTGTAATATTTGTTGTATATTTGGAATCGATTCAAATTGGAAACCTAGTTTAGACCATAGAACACAAAATAGTTCAACTTGAAATATTTCAATAAATATTGTCAAAAAAACCTTTAAAAAAACTAAATTAAAGTAATGTATAATGATAACAGGTAACATATTAACGCACTTGTCAAATAATATTTTAATATAAGTAAATTATACATGTTAGACTTGGTGGAACCCATATCTGTAAATCAATTTTCAGTCAGGGAAGTAACTCTTTACATTTATCTATTTATCTTCTATGACCTTTTGAATTATATATTATATTTTACTTATATTCCTTATGGATTTTATTAAGTGCTATATTATTTGAATTCATAGATATAGTAGATATACTTGTTTACCATGGATTTATGCTTATCTCCTCTGTGATACAGATAAAATGATAACATGGTTGAAGTCAAAATACAGTTTCTAAAACCACGTGGCAATGGACTTATCCTCAATTCACCTATAGTATAATGGCACAGTGAAAAAATGGTGCAATGAGGCAGTGAGAAAATATTCTATCCACCGCGGGGTGGCAAAATATTCTGGTTTTGACCCCATGATAATAGAAATAGTCGAATGGAACTATCAACATTCGAAGACTTTATATCCGACATGCACACGATGATCCTTTTAAATGAATTGGCACTACAAAACAATAATTGCATGTCCTACGAAGTTAGTTTGACTAAAACAATCCTGAGTCACATCCAATCATATCAAGATCTGATCCAACAGCTCTGCGCAATGACGTTATCTCAAGTTGCTTGTTGTTTAATCATCACATGATGGCAAAATAGGTGACATGAGTCCCAGGCCTACCAAGATGGACAGGTGGAGTGACATGGATACAAGTGTCAGTATTTGGTTGGTAGAACAAGATGACTAGATCACACGAAGGCATATAAAGTGGAATAAAGATCATATTACTTAAATGATATCTTTAACCTCGTGCTTTAAATCAATGGTTGTGACTTAATCTTGTAGATAAAGATGATTGAGTAATAACCGAGGCATCTAAAGCAGATCTACGATCATGGGATTAAAGATATACGACTCTATGTGACGATGCGATGGGAAGATGACCCAACTTTAACCACTATGCAATGGCGAAGAATGTGACACGTGTCCTCAATCAGAAAAAGACAAAAGACCATAGGAAACAATATTAAAATTATTCATTACATGGCATATTTAATATAAAAATATTTTATTACGACTAGGGTTTAATGTATTATTTGGATATTTGACTTTTACGTGCAGATTACAAAGGTGGTGAACACGATATAATTGAACGAATCAGATTTCTCGATGACATAACAAGGGATCACATATAAACATGATGAAGAGGTCACAATGAAATAATAAACACCATGGTTGCAGTCGATGGAAGATGAATAATTGGACTCCAGAGACCATGCACAAGAACATTGATGTGATCGACATACCCAGAGCCAATGATCCAAAATTATCAATACCAGATGAAGGATATATTTTAAATAATTGACTTGATTTCAAGGTCTACAATACTAATGATATTATCATACTGGACTAGGTTATTGATATATTAACAATACTATCTGATGTCATGCAGAGATTATGAATGTGAATGTAGATGGATATACGATTGGAGTATCATTATAATGTAGATTCAGTGATTAAGTTATTCTCACAGACATTATAAGGAAGAATTGTTAAGATATTATAAAACCTATTCGGTCGATAATTGTTATTGAATAAGGATAATTGGTTATTCCTTTGTTGTAATTAAACATGCGGTTATTGATCACTAGGTTAGGTACTTGTTAGGAATCGTTGTGTTGATTTGAAGCTTGTTTGCATCCTTTGAGTTTCATACTTATATGGATACAAAGATCAACACAAGGGAGACACAATAAGATTGGTTGTTATTATAGTCACATGGATTAGATGGATCAATAACTGCAAATGTGAACACTATTGTACTGTTTTCCTTAATCAATAAAGATAAGTCTTTTTTCTTCATATCTGCAATTATTTCATTAATCATTTTATAATTAGTCCCTCGTATAAACCAATAGAACTTCTTCAAAGTGATAGTTTGATGTGCATGTTTCCTATTTTGAATTCATAGTATATATTTCAATTGTTTTTCTCATTTTGAATGGTTAAATTCTATTGATTGAGGCCTCAGTCAATTAGGTCTATCATCTGAGAAGTATTACCCTCTTGAAATATCTTTGAATTCATTCTAAGTTGCATGTACATTCCATAACACCTTTGAAGTGATAAGTTTTCTTGCAAAACTATCTCTGAGGTTGAACATAGGATTGGAATGATAGTGACTCTATTGCCCATAGTTGATTAAGATACTAGCCTTTCTTGTTTATTGGATTCTGGTCATAGCTTCATTATTTAAAGTTTTGAGATACTATATCCATCTGTTCTATGTAGTTTATATCTTGAATTCATCAAATTCTTTAAATTCTTGCAACATTACATTTGAACACTTCGATAATACATTACTCTTAGTTTTAGGATCTCAATAGTACTTTTCCATAATTTGAGAAGAGACAAGTTTGAAATATAAGTTATCTGTTCTAAAAATCCCTAAGGATTTGGGAGATAAGTTTAGGGTATAGGCCTACTAGCCTTGGTTCTGCAAAGCCAAAATTGCATAAGGTTGATACTTGGAATAGGTTAAAACCTTGTTTGTTACAAAATCACTTGGTTTTCTCATCATTGGATAGGAAAAATCCATAGGAAATCCAATCTGTTGATTTGAGCACCAACAGATTGGCGACTCCGCTTTGGACAGTTATCATTAAGGACATTTTTTTAGAATTTCTGGTATTAGAGGTTACGCTCTACTGGGAGAAAAGAATCTAGAAGATAATAAAGTATTTACTTATGAGAAGAAGGTGGTGACTCTACAATTTTGAAGTGGTGATAGATTTGGTCATATAATCTTGTTATTAAGTATCTCATGTGGGGTAGAAGATATTTGCATCTAGATCAGCTTGAATTAGACTTAAGTCTAAGGAAAGGTAGGACTTCAATTGCAAATATGCCTCATGTACCATGTATGATATATCTTAATAAAGATGATTGAGAGTATGCTTGTGAACAATTCCCTGATTCAAGCCATCATAGTCATGTGAGCAGTGATGAAAATTGTAATCCCTTTTTCCAAGGTAATAAAGGAGGGTATGAGTCTCAACATGATCCAAATTAGGAAGTGACTGAAAAGGAGAAAAGAATTAAAAAAGGGATGCTATATTTTGTGAGATGGATGATGTAGGATCAGAAGATGAAGAAATGGTCATGGCTCTTAAAAGACAACCAGAAGAGATACTTAGGAAAATGAGAATAACAAGAAGTAAAATTAGATCACCAAGAGATAAAGAAACTCCTAAAGATGATGGAAATAGAGTTTACAATCCTCCTCATGAGAAGAAAAGTGGGCATATTTTTAACAATGATCATACCAACCCTTTGTTTGAACCAGACAATAGGGGAGAACTGAGAAAAATAACAATGATAGGGAAAAGAGAGATCATTGGGGACAGTGGAACAATGGAGAACAACATAACCATAACAATAGAGTGAATCCTAACATAACTGACCAACATGAACAGTATGTTGATAGGACTTTATGACCGGGTCCGCCAACGGAGGTAAGTTGTCACCGAGTACCGGGGTTCCGGCCAACTTTGCCTATAAGGGTTGTCTGGGGAAATGAGATTCCCCGGGCCTCCAAGAATATGAGAGTCAGGTCTCGACAGTGCGGGGCTCAGTTGGGAAATGTGATTATTTTGTTTGATGGGGATAGCTGGTTATCTTAACTCATCTTCTCCAGGGATTCAAGTGAGTGGGGTTTCCTGCAAGCACACATTTACTTAACAAATAAACTTCAAAAGATACTACAGAGTTAGAAAGATTTCATCTACCTATAGTTATACTGAATGTTCAAAACATCAACAATGCTCTGACACACTACACTAAATACCAAAGAAATATACAACCATCAGTTCATATTTTATCAGTAGCAAAGGAAAGGAGGTCATTAGTCTAGTTTAAGTATCAGAGCAAAGGACATGAAGAACACAAAGCATAAAATATCGTTAGCCCAGAAGACAGAATGCTAACAACATCATTGAAAGAACTCTTCCTTCTTCATTAACATCTTTTCCAGCAAGCACTGGTGTGTGGTACAATGGTGGCTCTAGGGGAGCATTTAACTACTGAAATCTTATAAACTATGGAGCATTGAGCTCTGCAACTAAGAACTAAAGAAACCAAATTGCTATTAACTATGGACTGCAAAATCATCAATTTTTCCAACCCTGGGAATGAGGTTGGACTTATCATTTATACACATCATTTGACCTAAAAACTAACCTAGCTTATTTTACACTTTACAATATAATACTATTTTTCGGTGGCTGGTATTACCTGTACCACGCTACAAATGACCTTGAGACTGAGAAGGTCTGACATGTCAAAATAATAAGACAAGAAGAGAGGAGTGGAAGAATCAGCCTTGAGAAGAGAGCTAGGAGGAGAAGGAAGAAATCTAATCCCCCAGGGATCGAGGCTACATGCCTCATAAATGGGAAGGCGGTGCCCTATCTCTAATGCACTAGGTGTAACATTGAAGCGGCGCCTTGAGAAGACCATCTGTCAGAACACTCATGTTGAGCTAACATGCCTGGTTGTGGTTACCTACTTTCTGACAACATTTATTAACTACCTTGAAAGTGATCGGTCAGCCTTGGAAACCAGGACATGGGTCACTTAAAGAATACAAAAATACAGGATCCAGAATTTTGGGACCCGAGAAATTACGTTCTGAAAGAATGAATGAACACAAAAATAAATCTCGTGACGAGATTCTCTGGGATCTAGAGAACATTATTACTTATGATTTTTCCCAAGATTCCAACACTTGGCCTATGCTCTCTTCATCTACATCTTTTATGTTGTCCCACCGACTGCAGACAACCTCCAATGCTTCCTAAACCTCTCCGGCCCCACTCTGGAATTCATCCACCATCTTGATGGCATCATGTGACCAGATCATTATCTTTAACAATCTAGATAACCTACCTTGGTCAAAATCTCTGACAGGTGGATATATGGACTCCATTCGTTCATCAAACTTGCTGAGGACATAGTCCTCCGGGGTACACATCCCGATGGTGAAAGGATCGACTTGCGATACTCCAACCGCGAATGCTTTAAATAGACCCAAGGGGTATTGGGTAGCTGTCACTTTCTTTTTCAAGGCCTTGACTAGTTCCTTACATACCTCACCCCTGAGGACAAGTCTGGAGTACTGGGCCTAGAGGGAATCATACGATTTGTCTCCCAAAATTCTGGACTTTGTGGCGACTTCTTCGCCTATGTTGCGGATGTCTTCAAGTCTGGCCTTCCATTTTTCATACTTAGCTAGATCTTGCTCCCATATAATAGCGAAAACCTTTGCCTGATTGAGAATAATATCAACTTGATAAAGGTCTAGGAGGGACATCACCAGAAATTGTCTCATGGCAGTTACTTGCTCGGCAGCCCACCCATCCATAGCTTGTACCTTCTTTTTCATAATTCATAGAGAGTCCACATCACCCTATGCAAGTGGTAATCTAGGGGAAGGGGTCCTAGGGTGGACCTCAGACAGAGCCTATAAAATTTTTTCTAGAAGAGCAAGAAGATTGGCATTTGTTTCTCTTTCCTCCTTTAGCTTCTAGGCATGTTTGATGTATCTGGCCTCTATTACCTTGGTGGCTTCCTTCAGTAGATCCAACTCACCCTGTTTTTCTCTCTTCCCCAATTCTACTTCTATTATGGTGTAATCTTTGGGCCTTATGGCCGCTACCTCTACATCTATTGGGGGTGTTGCGATGGTCGTGACTGTGCTACCTGTCAGACCAGTCTAGAGAGTATGGACAATCCGTGCCTTCTTAGGATTTTTGGCTTCTGCATTCCTAGCCATCATTTTAGCCAATGAGAGTGGCACTTGATGTCATTACTGGGGCTTTCCTTTTCTTTGATTCCACCAGCCATTGGGCTAGCTAGGGTAGCTTTTCTATTAATACTTGTTCATTAGGATCCCTTTCAAAATCCAGCAGCATATTCCTAGAATGCACATTACCTTTGGGCTCTTTCTCCCGCTCTTGCTCTGGTTCCTTTTCTTGTTCTCTAGAACCTTCAATGTTTTCCACCATGCTGGCATCTTTTGTGGTATTATCCAGGATCTTTTCCCCGGTCTCAACATCCCCTATATTTTTAAGGACTTCCTCATCCCTCTCGGCATCAACTGATTCCTCATTTTCCTTATCCGAGACTTCTTGGTCCATTTGTTGTTGCTTCTCCTGGGCCATATTGGCCTCATCTATTGGAGTTCTCTCCTCCATTAGAACATCTTTTGGAGGTAGGTGAGGTCTCTAGCCAAAATTTAACAAGGTGACCATCGTTACTACCTCACCGAATGTGCTCTGGGGCACCTGATCACCCAGAGTAACCAAAGGCATTTGGAGCGTGATAGTTGGGGGTATGGTTGATCCCATGGGTTCGGGTTCCCCGACCATTAGTTGCTCACTTATGTGTTTCCTTGGTGTGTTCTCGGTCTCCTAGACTGATATCCTCTCCTACTTGGGTCCTACTTACATTTCTTTCCCAGCCTCTTGCTCTAATGTATCTTTTTCTTCTGGAACTTCTTTCTCTATGGGGACCTCTTTTTCCTGAGCAGTGATCTCCTCCACTGCATGACCTATACCCTACTGAATCTCCAAGAGTTCCTCCACCGAGAAGGTGTCATCAAAATCATCATGCGGGGGTGAGGAGTCTAAAATATCTTCTAGTTTGGGAGAGTCTGAACTGACATCTACCGGGGGCATCTCTGGCATACCGGGACTGGTAACTGTGCTTGATGTGGGTGTCACCCACTTCTTCTTTCTTGTTAGTGGAGTCTCGATGTCTAGAATACTAGTAGACTCTGCCTCAGCAAAATTCTGCCTGCTCATCATGGTTGCAAACAACAGGGATCCCACCAGACGAGCAGAAGCCATTGGGGCTATAAGGAGGCCGGAGGATACATGCATACTTAGTTGTTGGCTATTCAGCTTCACCAACTCCATTTGTTGGTGTAACTACACCATTAGAAAGGTGGGGACTTGTGGAGGTGCTTTGAGGACTAGGGTACCCTCCCTCTCTTTCCCTTTACTTGTACTTGATTTAGCGGTCATGGCAGATGAAGAAGGTCCAGCGCCGGCTGAAGAGGGAGTAACCCGCTTGACTGTTGGCTTCTTTCGGGCACTCTTTGGGCATGCCTAGGTGAAATTCTGGTGGCTTGCCTCTATAATGGGGTTACATACCCCTTCAATTGTCAGGTCCTCAGGGGTGGCCCAATCCATCAGAGGAAGATCTAACTTGTCCAGCCCTTGTTCTTTATCTGAAGGTCAAGGGCTTTCATGAGCCCTTTGCTCATCTGTGTGTGCTGTCAGGCTCAGAGATCAAAACTATACTGGCAGTCTGCCTAGAAGTCTTCAATATCCTCTTCATGCGGTGGGGATGCCCGGGGCATTGCTATGCCAATCTTATCAAGGGGATCATAATTTTTTTAGGTGTGGTGGAATTCTACCAGCCCCAGGTTCTTCAATTCAATATCTGCCTCCCGGGCTATGACGAGGCTACATGTATAATTTCCACATGAGAAAGGGAATGGGACATTGATGACCTTCTTCAAGGTGAAGAAGGCGTGCAGATCCATCATCTGCTAACAGAATTCTAAAAGAATAATCTTGTCCCTGCAATATCGGGGCAGAAGATGGAGCTTCCCATTGAAGCTTGTCACCTGAATGTAGGTGTGATGTCAGAACTGAATAAAATACCATTCGTAGCTGCTGACCAGGGTCATCGCTTCCTATGAGAGTCTATACCCAAAATCCCAAGTAAGTGTTAGAATATTGTTGTAAATGAAGGCATCGTTTACCCTGTAGAAATTTGGGAAACTGAGTTCCCATTGCACTTGGGGATAGTAATCCCATGGTGCCATTTGGCCTGGCCCATTCCCAAGCTCTCCAACTGTGCCAAAAACTGGAAAATTCAGCCTTTGTTGTGCTAGTGCCCATAGCATGTATTATGTCATATAGAATTTAAAATTCTAGGCAATGCTTTTCAGCTATTTATCTTTGTGATTGAAAATGATGGTCGCCTAGTTGAAACTTTGACTGTGAGTAGAGATGCAGTACAGAAAGTAGTACATCCATGCTGAGAAATCCTGGGCATGGGGCAATCTGAAAATCCTACATAAAAACACAATGCCCACTTGGATGGGCTCTTTGAACTCCCCACGGGGAATCTCCAACTTCATTCTCTTATAATCCCTCTTCGGGACCTTTAGCCAGTGGCTATTGATATATTGTCGGGAAATAACCTCAGCACTCTCAAACTCCTGCAAGGTCTAGAGTCGATTCCGAATAATGGATCCATTGAATTGTGGGATCCCCAACCCCAAGGCAAAAATTTTCACATCCAAGGTGATGATGGTTAATGGGTACTATAGCGGCTAGGGATCCGGAAGTAGGATGATCCGTGTCGGTGAGTTGTACAATGTTGCCAATTGGAGTATTAACTCCAATGATTTCACCAAACAAGGGAAGTTAGCTAACTTGATAATACCAGAGGTGGCAATCTAAGTTGCCAGGTTATCTCCAGTGGCCTTTAACCTGTAAATGGCTTGAATTAAGCCTTTCACTTCTTCCCAGGATCCGGGCCTGGTGTCTATTATTTCTTGAACTTTGGACTCTATTTTGGACCCCACGATGGCACCATCCTTGGGATACTTGGAGGTCAAGGGCAGCTTTTCTAGTAACCTTTTGGCCTTAGTTTTGGTGGCCACTCGGGTGGATGTGATAGGTAACTTTGGGCTGGAAGGAGGGGTGATCACTTTAGAAATTTTTGATTAGTCTATCCGCAACCTGCAAGACCGGAGAACTGTTAGAATGTGATGTATAAAAGGATATTGAAGCTCCAGATAAATCATCACCACACTGCATTTGTTCAACAAGTGTCAGTATACATCAAAAGTCTCAGAATACATGTAATAGACGTGAATAGGACTCTGGGGGAAATCAAACCAAATGACAAGGGGAAACACAGGGCAAGGGGGGATTCAGGGCCATGATCCCGAATAAAGTTAGTCGTTGTTGTGTCGATGTGACTATTAGGAAATTGTATTCGTCTAACATGGGTTGGCATGTGGCCAGATGGCAGACGGCATAAAGACATTAATGGTGACAAGTGGGCTGACACAAGGCAAAAATAAATGCCAGATGGGATACAGTTTGAATGCTCGCTTGTGGGAAATTAATCCCGCCATTAAGGTGATGAGACGGAGGAGAGAGAAACCTACCATGACTTGAACCAATGAGGTGCTAAGTTTGAGCCATGGCGAGTCTGCCTCAATAGGTTTAGTCTCATCAGGGTGAAAACACAAGACAAAGCACGAGAAACTCATGAGCTTGAATGGATATACAGGGTATACACACAAAATACAGAGAGTCAAAACATATATACATGCAATATACATGAAATACACCATATTTATAGATTTACAAGTATACACATATATGCATGAACTAATCTTAGGAAATGTACATTATTAACATTAATCTACAACTGCATAGAAGGAAAACCACCTTTCGGCAGAACCAACCCACCAACGGGTGGAAAAAATCCAAAGCAAAACATGAAACACAAAAATAGGAGAACCAGCAAAGACCAAAGAATAGAGGAGGAAAAGCAGGGAAAACACAGAAATAAATAGAAACCAGAGAACCTACCTGGAAATCTAAAGAGGAGCAGGGAAAGATAACACTAAGAGTACTTCTACAATGAGCTTTACCTTCAACTAGTCACGAATAGGTACCCCGAAGCAACTGGTAACAACCCACTAAGCACAGAGTAATTCACAACTTAATCGCACTTCAAATCACCAAGGAATCACTCTAAAAGCTCTAAGTATTTTAATCATGGTAACTGCAAAAGTGACATGTAATTTCTATTAATACCCAAGGTAAAAATAAAGTTACTTCTCTTTTCCCGCAAACTTCAGAACATGCAAACCTCCAGACTCTGGGCTTGGGGATTCCATGCCACCATGCCCTCTTACAAGGAGAAGACCTCGCGGTGTAGAATCCTGGAGTCTGGAATCTGGCTCTAGAAAGAACCAACTCTGGGACCGAGTCCTGGAGACATGAAAGATAAAAGGCAAAAAACAAACCTCGCGGGAGGGAAAACCCAAAGAAGAAAACAAAGAAAACAAAAGACAAGGCAAACAAGGCAAGAGCCCAAAAGTGAAAAGAGGAGACCCAACATTTTGTACACAAAATGTAGGGATGGGTATGCAGGGCATTACAAATGGTGACTACCTGGGACAAATGCCTTAGTGTATTTGATAACCATAGAATCTCTGGTTAGCAAAACCAGAACCAATCATTACTCAGAGCATCCTATTTTCAAGGCGTGAAGCATTTGAGAAAATTTGGCTCATACATGATTTAATCCTTGGTCTTTCATCAATTGTGCAGTGTGTGATTTGGAAGAAAATAAAGTCGATGACCTCTGGGAGAAGCAAAGAAGAGGCACTAAGTCTATTAATCCAAAGTTGCCAATTTTACTCGTTTCTCCTGAATACCAGAGCTTTCATCACATCTTTTCTTTCCTTATTTGTTTTATCCTTTTTCGGATGAGAGGGCGGTACTTCTTTCACCATTAAGCTTGGAACTAGCTCAATTTAATGGCGGTACTTCTTTCACCCTTCCATCCACCTTAATTTGCTAAATGGGGAAGGAAAACTCTAGACCCGAAAAGAATTTAAAAATTCAAACTTGGGCCAATAAACCAGTGTGACCGATCTAATCTTGGTGTGTCTGATTACTTGTTCCTTTTGATTTTGATTCAACTAATTGTCAGAGTTCCAGGGATAAATCTGATGAAGATTATTCATATCCTATTACCAAAATTACAAAATAACTTCAGAGACTGGACCAATTCCACCATGCTAACAATAGATTCAAAGTTCACCATAATACGAAAGGTATTATCCCGGAGACTGGATGTTATGCGAGGCATACCAGACTATAGAAAGGGGAGAAAAACATTAGGAACCCAAAAAAGAAAAAAAAGGACAAAACAAAAGAACCAAAAACTAAGGCGGTCCCGGAGGACAGTCGACAACTATTTACAAGGCACCCCAAACAGGGTACCGGGGAAAGGAATATCTACAAGCAAGAAAATTTACATAAAATACAACTCTGGACAAACCTACCTTATTCAAAATAGTGTTTGAGAAACTGTCCATTAACAGAAAATGGGATGGGTTCCCTGGTCATGGTATTGAGGCAATAGGTGTTTTCCCTGTGGATCTCTTAGATCAAATATGGTCTGAGCCAGAGCCGTTGGAATTTGGTGTGTTTTCCTTTATTTTCCTGGGCCTTGTCCCATAATAGGACCAAGTCAAAAATCTGAAAGGCCTTATACTGGGCTCTCCTGTCAAACCATCATTTTACTACCGCTTGGTGACATGCAAAATTTTCAAGGGTTGCGTCTCTTTATTCTTCCATTTGCACCAGATTTAGGAGCTGAACTTTCACAATATTGTCCCGGTTTCTGAATTCTTGCATGAACTACAAAACTGGGATTTGTAAATTAATGAGGAACACTGGGTTCTGGCCATAAACCAAATGGAATGGGGATGTCCCCAGGGTGGCCTTAATTTTGATATGATCAGCCCAGAGGGTGAATCTTAGCTTTTGGTGCCAGTCCCAGGGATTTTGTTCTAGCAGGTGTTTGATCACTTCAAGCAAATTTTTGTTGGTTGATTCGGCAACACCATTCCCTTGGGGGTAATAGTTGCTGGAGAACTTTAGAGTGATCTTTTACTCATAGGTCCATTCAAGTAATTGTACTAAAGAAAATGCCAGACCATTGTCACATACTATAGAGAAGGGCATTCCAAATCTTGTGACGATGTTTTCTTCCAGGAATTTTATAACTACGTCTGCGGTATTTTTTTTGTAAGGTATTGCTTCGGACCACCGGGTGCAGTAATCAGTAGTAGTTAGAATGTATCGGTGGTTAGTAGATGAGTTGGATTTGATTTCCTTGATGAAGTCAAATGCCCATTGGGTGAAATTTCTAGCTTCAAAAACTGACTGCAAAGGCATGGCCGGGTTTCGCTCACGATGTGTCATAGTTTGGCAAGTATGGCACTCCTAGACGTGAGTATAGACATCTTTGAAGACATAGGGCCAATAGTATCTATCTCAGAGGATCTAATGGGCAGTGGCATTAGCTGAGCCATGCCTAGTTCTAAACTGTCCATGAAATTCTTTGATTATTTTTGCAGCTTGAACCTTATCGATGCACCGGAGGTACACACCGTCATAGTTCCTACGAAAAAGCATGGATTTTTTTATCATGAAGTGTGCGCTTTTCAACCACAAGGCACAGCATTTGTTTGGAGGCAATCCCTTTGGGCATCTTTTATTTAACAACATGTACACCAGGTCTATGTACCATGGATCTTGAGTGATGGACTCCACTGCATATGTTTGGCATTCAATATGGGGAGTTTCTTCTGCCATCGCTCTACATAGTCCTTGGCCTCGAACTATCTTCATGGGTTGCATTTCCAAATTGTATTCCTGGAGGATGGCCATCCATTTCCTCTATCTCTCACCAAACTCACTCTGCATCAGTAGAGACTTCACCGCCTGGTCTAGGATGATAGCATGCACCTTACTCCAGAGAATATAATGTCAGAATTTCTTCACAACACAAACGAGAGCAAAGGCCTGCTTTTCCAAGGATGAATACTAGACTTTGAAATTCTTGAAGGGGGAGCTCATGAAAGCTATTGGTTTTTCCTCCCCTTCGACCTTTTGGGTCAATACTACCATGGAAAAATGTGGCAAAGCAAAAGAATAGATATAAAAAGGGAGGGAATAGTTCAGACTAGCCAGAACTGGTGCCTCTGTTATCGTCTACTTAATCTAGGTGAATGCCCGCTTTGCTTCAGGACTCCACTCAATTTTGGTATCTTTCTTCATCATCTCGTTGAGTGTGGTTTCATGATATTGACAAATCTAGTGATGAAACGCTATACAAAGTTGATCTTTCTAAAGAAAGATCTCATCTCCTTCTTGTTGTCAGGCATTTGTAGGTTTAGCAGTGCTTCAACTCTCTGAGCGTCAATGGATATACCCTTCTCAGAGATAATATTCCCAAGCAACTTCCCTTCAGTGACCCCAAATATACATTTCTTAGGGTTGAGAGATATTCCATACCGGTGACATCTCTCACAAATCTAAGTGAGGTGGGCGGGGTGATCACACCTATCCCAGGAAAAGATGTTCAAATCATCCATGTAGATTATGATGCATCGGTTCACAAGGCCTTCAAACGCAATGTCTATGGCCTTCTGAAATGTATCCACTGCATTAATCAGGCCAAAGGGCATTCTTCGGTATGCAAACATTCCCCACTTGGTGGTAAATGTCATTTTGTCTCTATCTTCAAATTTAACCATGACTTGGTTATATCCAAAATACCCATCCAAGAAGGACATCATTTGTGATCCATTCACGATTTGAAACACCTCATCCAACGAGGGGAGAGGATGATTATCTTTCTTGGAGGCTTTGTTCAAATTTCAGAAATCCATGCAAAGGCAAATTTCACCACTTTTCTTCTCACAGGGACTAGGTTGGCCACCCACGTAGTATGTCAGATTGGGAAGATTATCCAGGCTGACAGTAGTTTATGAACCTCTTGGTAAATTATAGGCTCAATCAATGGGTTGACCAGTCATTACTTTTATCGGAAAGGCTTGGCATCAGGTTTGAGTGGGATAGTATGAGTCATGATGGATGTATCATAGGTCTTAAAATCCTCATACCCCCATGTGATTACGTCTATGTATTCTTGGAGAACCGTGAGAATCTTCTCCTTCTCCTCGGGGGAGCAGGAGGTGCCAATGTGTATCATTTTCTCTTCACCAGGCTGGCTGATGTTCACTTTCTCAAATTTCCCTCCCTCAAAGAAGGATGATATCTTTTCCTGGCCCCGAGGGTCTGAGTCAAAAATTAATTCAAGTGCAACCATCCCCTTTGAAATGGTGTTGGTTGGTAGGTCCATAATCCCGTCATCTTCTTCACCCTACCCAGTATCATCGTGATCTCTCTCTTCCACTATCTGGTCTTCAAAGATGCCAACATTGGCCATGAAGGCTAGGATATGTTGATCATCCTCAAAGACCTGAAAATAGGTGACATTATCTATAATGGACGGGGTGGGGATCATCTCAACAGAAAATCTCCGGAGTCGCGAGCCGACCATTGGCTCAAGTGTGCTGGCAGAAACGGCAAGGGCATCCGAGACATAGTTCCATCTTTGGGGAATGAGATCAATGCCAAAGGTATCAAAATCCTCAATAAGGCTCCATGTCATGTTGTGGTATGCAGCCAACCTCTTATCATGATAGGTGTATTAACTCCAGACTTGTTTGACAATCAACTCTGAATCACCCAGGGCCCGGAGGTGAGTGATTCCTTTCCTTAGTGCAAATAGGAGTACAAGGACCAAAGCCTCATACTTCATGACATTATTCATGCAGTTGAACTGCATCCTGTAGGATGCGAGTAAGGATTTACCTGTAGGTTGATTAATTCTACTCCGGCCCCACAGCCTTGTTTGGATCATGACCCATCAAACTTAAGGGTCCACAAATCATAGTTTGTTGTCTGGGGCTGGGAAGATGAAGTGGTCTTTGAATTATTTTTGGGAGGGTTGGGAGGAGTTTCCTCCAGCACTGATGGTACATGGGTGAGGTTTGTCTTCGGAGGGGTTTTTGATTGAAATCCCCGGACACATGGCACCAAGGAGGTGCTTCCAGTGGAACACTGGATTCTGGGAAATCAGTTGCATGTTCTTTCTTGTGGAGGGCATTGATGTGTCGGGTAGTAGCAAAAAGACAAGGCTCACACTCCAGTTCTGAATGTTTCTGATAATGCACCCGGCACCAAGTGTCAAACAAGAGTGTGGCGGGGGTCACTGTAGGACCATGAGAGTTAACCTCAACCTTTAATTTTTCTTTGAATTCCTGGGTTGCAGAATTATGGGATCCTCTCCTGGGGTAAAATCGAATGTTAAGATCTCAAGGGGTTGGTACACCCCCAGGGAAGTCTCAGAGAATAGGACCTCATTCACCCTCCCAACTTTGGTGAGGGCCTGTTTCATCTGGGGCTCACTTTCCACCTGGATCTTGTTAGATTCTCCTTCCCAGGGGAGCCATAAGTGGGAGAAGTCAGTTGAGAAGTATCTATTCAGGGACTTGGACCAATTTCAACTCAGCAACATCCCATAAGTCTCTGGGATGTCCACCACTTGGATTTCAATTATGCAAGCTATTATGGGGTCCTGGATGAGTTGAATCCAAACATTCTTCAGTTCACCCACCATTTTTACAGCAGTCTTATCCAGTTGGATTACTGCATCGTTGGACAGGGTGGGTTAGAATCCAAGCTTCTGGAATATAGATAAAGGAATGTTGTTTCTCGAAGCCCTAAAATCTACTAGGCAATTATGTATGTTTTTCCCTTGTATGTTCAAGCCTAGCAGGAAGGGAGGATCTTCAGTATTTCCCCATAAGATAGTCGTATTGGCGTCCTCAAAAGAGACAGTCTTGGGTAGGTGACTGATGGCTTCCAGGTTTCCCAAGAGCTTTAGAAGGGACTTCTTCTACTCAGGATAGTTGAGTAAAACCTCCATCAAAGTCATGGAGGTGGTGGTTTGTTCTAACGCCT
Source organism: Thuja plicata (assembly GCA_018584345.1). Lineage (NCBI taxonomy): Eukaryota > Viridiplantae > Streptophyta > Pinopsida > Cupressales > Cupressaceae > Thuja > Thuja plicata. The sequence continues at coordinate 850,671 of MU228317.1, read as the reverse complement.
TCATGATGTCAAACCTTCCTCTTGAGAACTAGTGGCTTCCCTTGGCTAGGTCCTTGGCTTGGTTAGAGCTAGAACCTTTTGGAGGGACAGACCGATCAATTGTATTGTCCTAGGGAGGAGTGTCCTTGGGAGGTGTGGGCATGTAAACTGGTCCTTTACTAGCCTAACTCCTAGTGTTGTAGGGAGCTCTTGGGTTGGTGAAGGCATTAGCCTCAAAGGCCAGAATAGATTCATCAAATAACCCTTGTAGTTCAAATTCTTCCTCGTCTTCTATGGCGGTCCCAAAGAATATGGTCTCATAGGTGAATGCACTGTGAGTGGGCTCTTGCACATGAGGCTTTGGGGGAGTAAGATCAGACGCTTGTTGTTTGTCTAGCTCGGAAATCATGATGACTTTCTCTAGTGTGGCGCAGTTTACCTCATTGTGGGAGCCTGTGTCATGCAATCTACACCAATTGGTCATGGGCTAGAAGTCTACGACTAGTGTGAAATGGGATGGTCCAGCACCACCCTGGTTGGTGTTTTGGTTTAGAGGCGGGCCTCCGACATTGGCATTGTTATTCCATTGTTGTTGGTTGGGCTGAGGCCCATTGTCGTAGTTTCTTCCTCTAGAATTGTTATTTCGTTGGCTAGAGAAAATATTCCCTCTCTGGGAATTGGAATTCTGGGGCACATAACACCCCGCCTTCAGTTGACCCATGTCCACATTTAGTGTGGATAACATTCGCAGATGGATTCAACCTCGGCGGTCAACTGGGTTTTTGCATCACAGTGTGACGGTTGTTGTTGTTGGTTTCCTGGGAAAGTAGCAGTATTTACCAGAGTCGAGGGCGGAAATCCTCCATCTGTGGATGATTGGAAGAAAGGCACTTCAAGTGGTTGTATCTGTGGTTGTTGCATTTGTTGTAGCTGGTTCCAAGGAAAAGATTCCAAACTTGGTATTGTTTGGGTCTGCAATGGATATACGTACAGGGCCTGCTGGTCTATCGGCGGTGGTGGGGGATTCATGGCCATTACGGGGGCTCCCATTGCCTGATTGGGGTTATATCCTCTGGCATAATAAGTTTTGTCAGGTATCATCTTAAATGGCATGCTCTACCCAATCCCATTCGAGGATTTGTTAAGGCCACGGGACAGTTCTAAGGCTAGGTTGTAAACCTTCGCCAAAGTATCTCGGTCACTCGGGGTGGTAGTTCTCCAAAGGAGAGTGGCAATGAAGGGGTCCATTGCATTGAGATAGGTCTAGATATTCACCTCCGCGGATGGGATGAAGGGACCCATGCACTGCTTCAAGGCGCATTGGAACCAGTGATTGAATGTTGCAAGGCGTTCATTTGGTTCCTTCCTGATAGAGATGAACTGGCTATGGGACCACACTGGGTCCACATGTATGTAGAAGGCGGCTAGGAAGGCATCCTCCATGTCTTTCCAACTATTGATAGAGTTGGCGGGAAGGTTAAGGTACCATTTTAGTTCATTTTGTCCCAAGGACAAAGGGAATATCTAGGTCACAATGTCTTGATGTGGGATCCGATGTCGGTTCATGGCATCTTTGTATACCTACAGATGCTCTTCTGCGGTTTGTGAGCCTAAGTGCTCATATCGGGGACAAAAATTTTCTGGGTACGAAGTTAAATCGTTGGTTCCACCCGGAAAAGTTCCTATTGGGGACCCAGTATTTCCAAAATACGCAGCCATTGGGGGAGTTGGATTTTGACTGGGTTGAGCACTAGTTCCCAGGATTGTTTGGGTGACTTGGGTATTTTGTGGTATGCTAGATCCCTAGACAATGGTGGTTGACTTAACTTTTAGGGTTCGTTTCTTTTGAGCAGGAGGCTCGAGTTTGACAAACCATCTGAGATTGGGAGCTGATCTAAGGATTCTTTTGAATCTTGCTGGTGAAAACAATCCAATCCCACTGAAGGCTTGACTCCTAAAACTATGGCTTGGGGAACCCTTGGGTGGTGTAAAATCTGAATCCTCAATGGGGGACAAGTTCATGCCCTCCTTCTAGCACCAGTTTCTATTGACGGGACTTTGTGACCAGGTCTGCCAACAGAGGTAAGTTGTCACTGAGTACCAAAGTACCAGCCAACTTTGTATGTAAAGGTTGTCTGAGGAAATGAGCTTCTCCTGGCCTCCAAGGATGTGAGAGTTGGGTCTTGACAGTGTGGGGCTCAGTTGGGAAATGTGACTGTTTTGTTTGAGGGGGATAGCTGGTTATCTTAACTCATCTTCTCCAGGGATTCAAGTGAGTGGGGTTTCCTGCAAGTGCGCATTTACTTAAAAAATAAACTTCAAAAGATACTGTAGAGTTATAAAGATTTCATCTACCTATAGTTATACTGAACGTTCAAAACATCAACAATGCTCTAACACACTACACTAAATACCGAAGAAATATACAACCATCAATTCATATTTTATCAGTAGCAAAGGAAAGGAGGTCGTTAGTCTACTTTAACTATCAGAGCAAAGGACATGAAGAACACAAAGCATAAAATACTATTAACCCAGAAGACAGAATGCTAACAACATCATCGATAGAACTCTTCCTTCATTAACATCTTTTTCAACAATCACTGGTGCATGGTACAATGGTGGCTCCAGGGGAGCATTTAACTACTGAAAGCTTATAAACTATGGAGCATTGAGCTCTGCAACTAAGAACTAAAGAAACCAAATTGCTATTAACTATGGAGTGCAAAATCATCAATTTTACTGACCCTGGGAATGAGTTCAGACTTATTATTTATACACATCATTTGACCTAAAAACTAACCTAACTTATTTTATACTTTACAATATAATACTATTTTTTGGTGGCCAATACTACCTGTACCATGCTACAAAAGACCTCAATACGGAGAAGGTCTAACATGTCAGAAGAATAAGACAAGAAGAGAGGAGTGGAAGAATCGGCCTTGAGAAGAGATCTGGGAGGAGAAGGAAGAAATATTATCCCCTAAGGATCAAGGTTACATGCCTCATAAATGGGAAGGCGGTGCCCTATCTCTGATGTGCCAGGTGTAATGTTGAAGAAGCACCTTGGGAAGATCATCTATCAGAACACTCCTGTTGAGCTGATGTGCCTGGTTGTAGTTACCTACCTTCTGAAAACCTTTATTAACTACCTTGAAAGTGATTGGTCAGCCTTGGGAACCAGGGCAAGGGTCACTTAAAGAATACAAAAATACAGGATCCAGAATTATGGGACCTGGGAAATTACATTCTGAAAGAATGAATGAACACAAAAATATATCTTGTGATGAGATTCTCCAGGATCTGGAGAACTTTATTACTTATGATTTTTCCCAAGATTTCAACACTTGGCCTATGCTCTCTTCATCTACATCTTTTATGCTATCCCACTGACTGCAGACAGCCTCCAATACTTCCTCAACCTCTTCAGTTCCGCTCCGGAATTCATCCACCATCTTAATGGCATCATGTGACTAGATCATTATCTTTGACAATCTGGATAACTTGCCCTAGTCAAAATCTCTAGCAGGTGGATATAGGGACTCCATCCATTCATCAAACTTGTTGAGGACATAGTCCTCTAGAGTACACATCACGGTGATGAAGGGATCAACTTGCAATACTCCAACCATGAATACTTTAAATAGACCCAAGGGGTATTGGGTAGCTGTCACTTTCTCTTTCAAGGCCTTGACCAGTTCCTTGCATACCTCACCCCTGAGGATAAGTCTGGAGTACTGGGCCTGGAGGGAATCATACAATTTGTCTCCCAAAATTATGGACTCTATGGTGACTTCTTCACCTATGTTGTGGATCTCTTCCAGTTTGGCCTTCCATTTTTCATACTTAGCTAGATCTTGCTCCCATATAATAGCGGAAACCTTTGCCTGATTGAGAAGAACATCGACCCGATAAAGGTCTGGGAGGGACGCCGCTAGAAAATGTCTCATGGCGATTACTTGCTCGGTGGTCCACCCATCCACAGCTTGTACCTTATTTTTCATAATTTGTAGAGAGTCCAAGTCACCCTGTGCAAGCGGTAATCTGGGGGAAGGGGTCCCAGGCTGGACCTCAGATAGAGGCTATGAAAGTTTTGCTAGAAGCACGGGAAGATTAGCATTTTTTTCTCTTTCCTCCTTCAGCTTCTAGCCTTGTTTGATGTATCTGGCCTCTATTACCTTGGTGGCTTCCTCCAGTAGATCCAGCTCACCCTGTTTATCTCTCTTCCCTAATTCTACTTATGTTATGGTGTAATCTTCGGGCCTTATGGCTGCTACCTCTGCATCTACTGGGGGTGTCACGATGGTCGCGACTGCACTACCTGTCAGACCAGTCTGGAGAGTATGGATGATTCGTGCCTTCTTAGGATTTTTGGATTTTGCATTCCTGGTCATCATTTCAGCCAATGAGAGTGTGGCACCTGATGTCACTGCCGGGGCTTTCCTTTTCTTTGATTCCACCATCCATTGGGGCGGCTGGGGCAGATTTGCTGTTAAGACTTGTTCATTAGGATCCCTTTCGAAATCCGATGGCATATTCTCGGAATGCACATTACCTTCGGGCTCTTTCTCCCACTCTTGCTCTGGTTCCTTTTCTTATTCTCTAGAACCTTCAATGTTTTCTACCATGCTAGCATCTTCTATGGTATTATCCGGGATCTTTTCCCCAGTCTCAATGTCCCCTATATTTTCAAGGACTTCCTTATCCCTCCCGACATCAGTTGATTCTTCATTTTCCTTATCTGGGACTTCTTGGTCCATTTGTTGCTACTACTCCTAGGCCATATTGGCCTCATCTATTGGAGTTCTCTCCTCCATCAGAACATCTTCTGGAGGTGGGTGAGGTCTTTGGTTGAAATTTAACAAGGTGGTCATCGTTACTACCTCACCGAATGTGTTCCGGGGCACCTGATCACCCGGAGTAACCAAAGGTGTTTGGAGCATGATAGTCAGGGGTATGGTTGATCCCATGGGTCCAGGTTCCCCGACCATCAGTTGCTCACTTATGTGTTTCCTTGGTGTGTTCTCAGTCTCCTGGACTGGTATCCTCTCATGCTCGGGTCCTGCTTGCATTTCTTTCCCAGCCTCTTTCTCTGATGTATCTTTTTCTTCTGGAACTTCTTTCTCTATGGGGACCTCTTTGTCCTGAGCAGCGATCTCCAATGCATGACCTATACCCTATTGAATCTCGAGGAGTTCCTCCACCGAGAAGGTGTAATCAAAATCGTCATGCGAGGGCGAGGAGTCTGAAATATCTTCTAGTTTGGGAGAATCTGAACTGACATCTACCGGGGGCATCTCCGGCATACCGGGACTGGCAACTGCACTTGATGTGGGTGTCACCCTCTTCTTCTTTCTTGTTAGTGGAGTCCCGATGTCCAGAATACTAGTAGACTCCACCTCAATGAAAATATGGCTGCTCATCATGGTTGCCAATGACAGGGATCCCACTGGGTGAGCAAAACCCATTGGGGCTACAAGGAGGCTGGAGGATACTTGCATACTTAGTTGTTGGCTGGTCAGCTTCACCGACTCCATTTGTTGGTGTAACTATGCCATTAGAAGGGTGGGGACTTATGGAGGTTCTTTGAGGACCACAGCACCCTCCTTCTCTTTCCCTTTACTTGTACTTGATTCAGCGGTCATGGCAGATGAAGAAGGTATGATGCCAGCTGAAGAGGGAGTAGTCCTCTTGACTATTGGCTTCCTTCAAGCACTCTTTGGGCATGCCTGGGTGAAATAATGGTGGCTTGCCTCTATAATGGGGTGACATACCCCTTCAATTGTCAGGTCCTCAAGGGTGGCCCAATCCACTGGAGGAAGATCTAACTTTTCCAACCCTTGTTCTTTATATGCTGGATTTTTGAGCGGCCCGTCATTTTTGAAACCCTTCGGGAAATTCTGAAGGTCAAGGGCTTTCATGAGCCCTTTGCTCATCCATGTGTGTTGTCAGGAATGGAGATCAAAACTATCCTAGTAGTCCACCCAGAAGTCTTCAATATCCTCTTCATGCGGTGGGGACGCCTAGGGCAGCGTTGTGGCAATCTTGCCGAGGGGATCATAATTTTTCCGTTCGTGGTAGAATTCTACCAGCCCCAAGTTCTTCAATTTAATATCTGCCTCTCGGGCTGTGGTGAGGCTGCATGTATAATTCCCACATGAGAAAGGGAATGGGACGTTGATGACCTTCTTCAACATGAAGAAGGCATGCAGATCCATCATCTGCCGGCAGAATTCTAAAGAATAATCTTCTCCCCGCAATACCGGGGCAGAAGATGGGGCTTACCATTGAAGCCTATCACCCAAATGTACGTGTGATGTCAGAATTGAATAAAATACCAATCGTAGCTGCTGACCAGGGTCATTGCTACCTATGAGAGTCTGTACTCAGAATCCTGAGTAAGTGTTAGAATATTGTTGTAAATGGAGGCATCATTTACCCTACAGAAATTTGGGAAACTGAGTTCCCATTGCACTTGGGGATAGTGATCCCATGGTGCCATTTGGATCGGCCCATTCCCAAGCTCTCTAATTGTGCCCAAACTTGGAAAATCCAGCCTTTGTTGTGCTAGTGCCCATATCACGTATGATGTCATATAGAATTTGGAATTATGGGCAATGTTTTTCAGTTGTTTATCTACGTGATTGGAAATTATGGCCGCCCAGTTGAAAGTATGACTGCGAGTAGAGATGCAGTACAGAAAGTAGTACATCCATGCCGAGAAATCCCAGGCATGGGGAAATCTAAAAATCCTACATAAAAACACAATGCCCACTTGGATGGGCTCTTTGAACTCCCTGCAGGGAATCTCCAACTACATTCTCTTATAATCCATCTTTGGGACTTTTATCCAGTGGCTATTGATATATTGTCAGGAAATAACCTCAGCACCCTAAAACTCCTGCAAGGTTTGGAGTCGATTCTAGATAATGGATCCATTGAATTATGGGATCCCCAGCCTTGAGGCAAAATTTTCTGCATCCAAGGTGACGATGGTTGCTGGGTATTGTAGCGGCCGGGGATCCAGAAGTAGGACGGTCCATGTCGGTGAGTTGTACAGTGTTGCCAATTGGATTATTAACTCTGATGATTGCACAAAATAGGGGAAGTTAGCTTCCTTGATAATATAGGAGATGGAAAACTAAGTTTCTAGGTTATCTCCAGTGGCCTTTAACCTCTAAATGGCTTGAATTAAGCCTTGCACTTTTGCCTAGGATCTGGGCCCGGTGTCTATTATTTCTTGAACTTTGGACTCTATTTTGGACCCCATGATGGTACCATCCTTGGGATACTTGGAGTTCAAGGGAAGCTTTGCCAGTAACCTTTCGGCCTTAGTTTTTGTGGTCACTCAGGTGGATGTGGTAGGTAACTCCAGGTTGGAAGGAGGGGTGATCACTTAAGATATTTTTGATCAGTGTATCCACAACCTGCAAGACCGAAGAACCGTTAGAATGTGATGTATAAAAGGATATTAAAGCTCCGGGGAAATTGTCACCACCCTGCATTTGTTCAAAAAGTGTCAGTATACATCAAAAGTCCCAAAATACATGTAATAGACATGAATAGGACTCTAGGGGAAATCGAACCAAATGACAAGGGGAAACACAGGGCAAGGGGGGATTCAGGGCCATGATCTCAGATAAAGTTAGTTGTTGTCATGCCAATGTGACTATTAGGAAAGTATATTTGACTAACGTGGGTTGACATGTGGCCAGATGGTAGGCGGCATAAAGACATTAATGGTGACAAGTGGCTGACATGAGGCAAAAATAAATGCCAGATGGGACACGGTTTGAATGCTTGCTCATGGGAAATTAATCCTTCCATTAAGGTGATGAGACGGAGGAGAGAGAAAGATGTGACTCGAACCAGTGAGGTGCCGAGTTTGAGCCATGGTGACTCCGCCTCAACAGGTTCAATCTCATCAGGTGAAAACACAAGATAGAGCGTGAGAAACTCATGAGCTTGGATGGATATACAGGGTATACACACAAAATATAGAGAGCTGAAACATATATACATGCAATATATAGGAAATACACCGTATTTATAGATTTACAAGTATACACATATATGCATGAACTAATCTAAGGCAATGTACATTATTGACATTAATCTACCACTGCATAGAAGATGGACCACCTTTCGGCAGAGCCAACCCACCAACAGGCAACAAAAACCCAAAGAAAAATACGAAACACAAAAATAGCAGAACCAGCAAAGACCAAAGAACAAAGAAGGAAAAGTAGGGAAAACACGGAAACAAATAGAAACCAGAGAACCTACTTGGAAATCTAAAGAGGATCAGGGAAAGAGCACACTAAGAGTACTTCTACAACAAGCTTTACCTTCAACTAGTCACGAACAAGTACCCCAAAGCAACTGGTAACAACCCACTAAGCACAGAGTAATTCACAACTTAATCGCATTTCAAATCGCTAAGGAATCACTCTAAAAGCTCTGAGTATTTTAATCATGGTAACTGTGAAAGTGACATGTAATTTCTATTTATACCCAAGGTAAAAATCAAGTTACTTCTCTTTTCCCGCAAACTTCAGAATAGGCAAACCTCCGGACTCCGGGCCCGGGGATTCCATGCCACCATGCCTTCTCACAAGGAGAAGACCTCGCAGTGTAGAATCTTGGAGTCTGAAATCTGGCTCTAGAAAGAACCAACTCCAAGACCGGATCCTAGAGACACAAAAGAAAAAAGGCAAAAAATAAACCTCGCGGGAGGGAAAACCCAGAGAAGAAAATAAAGAAAACAAAAGACAAGGCAAACAAGGCAAGAGCCCAAAAATGAAAAGAAGGGACCCAACATTTTGCACACAAAATGTAGGGATGAGAATGCAGGGCATAACATAGTATAGACATAAAAATAATGGAAGGATGTATAGTGGATATCAAAATGATAGGGATCAGAATTATGGCCCAAGAGATTTTAATGTCAATTCAAATTTTGGACCAAGAAATTATCAGAGATTCCAGGATACAAGACAACAGAATCAAAGAATTTGAGCCATCAATCAAAATGGAAACAATTATAGAGCCGTAATGGTTTCTGACATATACAAACAGTTAGATTTTTATGGCATAAGGGGATGTCCTAATGACATAAAAAATGAATTAAGGAGTGCAATCCCAAAGTTTTCAGGGAATGGGTTAGAATCAGTTAAAGTGCATTGTGTGAATTTGAAGAATACTATCCAATAATTTGATGAATTCAATAAGGATGTATACATGAAATTTTTTTCTGAATCCCTCATAGAAGATGTAGAAGAATGGTTCAGAAGTCTTCCAGATAGATCCATATCTAGTTGGGATGAATTTGTCAATCAATTCATATAACAATTTGGTGATCACAATGAATCTTCTTTTGCTTCACATGAGCTGACAAGTATGAAGAAAAATCAGAATGAGTCTATGGCTAAATTCAACAAGAGATTCAACAAGGTTCTAAATAGGATTCCAAGAGATGTTCAGCCTGTTGATGCTTTTCTAATTAATTTCTATATGGGTTCCTTTGATAGCAAGACAAATTATGAAATCAGATCTCATAAACCTGCTACTTTGGCACATGCTCTCAAGATTTCTATAGCTATTGAAAATGATAGGAAGGCATCTGGTATAATCAATAAAAGAGAGGATACCCAGTTATTCAATCCAAAAGAGCCTAAGAAAAACAAGGAGGAAGATAGATTAGACAAGCTTATGAATATGGTGAAAGACCTCCAAGTGAATAATGGAAGAGACAATTTCAAGTACAATCAGAATAACCGAGCACCATAGAAAAATGGCAGATATAAATTGTAAGATATGCCTTATAACATAGAATGGAAGGATGGGAAACCAGTAAACAAAAAATTACATACTCCTGATCCATTGAGGAAGAACAACCATTTTGTGGAAAGCTACCCTTGGTGTGAAGCCTACAGATTACCACATTCTTATGAACATTGTGTTGTTTCCCAAAGATGGAAAGAAGATGAAGATCATAATGATGATCAGAAACCCATAGTGAATAAATTATCATCAAATCATATGTGGGTATATGATGAGTATAGCTCTTTATATGAATACTACTATAGGGATGACCTAAATAGAGTATATCAATATGGTGATCATCAGGATGGTCCTCGAAGATTAAGAGAATTAACAGAAGAGGAAAATAAAGCATACACAATAGTTGCAGTGGAAGAAGAAAGAATCAACTAAAAGTTAAGGAATAGAACAATGAATGTAGACAGAGGGAAACATAATCAAGGAACTGATCCAAGGAGGTAGAAGCACAAAAATATTGCCCAAGATAAACAGGTAGAACCTCGGGACTTTCCAACAATAGTAAGAGAAAAGGTGGTTAGTAAATCTCTTCCCATTGAATTTTCTTTCATGTCTAATGCATTATCTCAAGTTAAAATATATGTTCCTTTGCTTGAAATAGTTAAAATACCTAAATGTAAAAGTGAAGCTTTGAAAATATTGTCTAATGTAGGTAATAAGGAAGATCTTAAATAAGAAGTAAAGGATCCTCCGGCTATTTATCTAGGAACTAATTTAAACAAAAATGGAAATCAAATTGATCCTTTCTATCTTACTCTATTGATAAACAATATATTGGTGAATACTTGTATGATAGACTCTGGTGCAGCAGTGAATATTATGCCTAATGATGTAATGAAAGAATTAGGAATGAATGTTGATACCAAATTTGGTAGATGCTATGCTATGGATAATAGATTTGTTCTTGTTGTAGGTATAATGAAAAATGTTGAATTTAAATTTCCTACATGTCCTGAGATGTCTTATAAAATGGATATCACTATGGTTGAAGTCCCTTCTTGTTATGGAATGCTTCTCTCTAGACAATGGTCTAGCTTAGTAGGAGGTAGTATTCAATTAGATCTTTCTTATGCTTTTATTCCAGTGAATGGCAGGGATGTAAGGATTGACATGGAGACTATAAGTCCATACATTATTGAGGATGTGGATCCAAGCTTGGTTACACATATTTTTCATTTTTATATGGATAACTTTCAGGTAAGTATTTCAAAAAATGCAATGCATAATACTGAACCTATTGAACTACATGTTGAAGTAAATAATAATAAAATTTGGAGAATGTATTTTGATGGTGCTTGCTGCAAGGATGGTAATGGAGCTAGTGTCATTTTATTTTCCCCTGATAATAAAACATTTAAATATTCCTTCTTACTAGATTTTGATTGTACTAACAATGTTGCAGAGTATGAAGCTCTACTTCTTGGTTTAAAGATAGATAGTAAGCATGGAATAAAATGTTTGAGTATTTTTGGTGATTCAGAATTGATTATTTCTCAAGTTAAAAGTAATTTTTTTGCTAAGCAACCTCATCTTAAAAAATGTAGAAATGAAGTATGGGATTCTATGGAATGTTTTGATGCTTTTTATATTGATTGGATAGATAGGTCAGAAAATATCCTTGCAGAATTTATGGCTAATTTGGCATTGAAGCATAATGACATCCTTTGTGAAGACATCTAGTTCAAGTTGAAGTTAAAACTAGGCCTGCTATACCAGATAACATCAACAACTGGAAAGTCTTTGAAGATGATAGAGATATAATCAAATTTTTAGCATGTGAACAAGAGTATGAAGACCAATTAATAGACTTGAATTCTCATGTTGGAATAGAGAATGGGAAAGAATTATTGTTTTCAAAAGAAGTCATTTAGCTTAAAACCAATAAGGTTCCTGGGGGCCTTATAGAAATGGAGAGATTATTTGATAATAAAGATTCAAAAATGGACAAGAAAAGCACTAATGTTACAATGGATGAAGTAGAAAAGATAAACATGGGAAATGAAGAGACTCCAAAGGAAGTATTTGTGGGTAAAAGCTTAGCCCCCAAAATCAGGACAGATATTATGAGATTATTGAGGAAATATAGGCATTTATTTGCTTGGTCCTATGATGACCTTAAATCTTACCAAGAGGACCTTTTTCAACATGAAATACCTTTGAAGCCTAAAGCCAAACCATTCAGACAAAGACAAAGACCAATAAACCCTACTCTAGCTCCTAAGATGAAAGATGAGCTAATCAAGATGAGGGATGTTGGTATAATAAAGACAATAAGACACTCAACATGGGTTTCAAATCTGGTCCATGTCAGGAAGAAGAATGGTGATATTATACTTTGTGTATATTTCAGGAATTTAAAGATATCATCATTAAAGGATAATTATGCACTGCCTAATATGGAAGCATTACTACAAAAGGTCACAGGGAATGAATTGTTATCAATGATGGATGGATTCTCAAGGTATAACCAGGTGAAGGTAAAAGAGGAGGAACAATACAAAATAGCATTTACTACACCTTAGGGTACTTATGTATATGCTAGAATTCCTTTTTGACTCACTGATGCAGGAGCTACCTTCCAAAGAGCAATGGATGTTTTCTTTGAGGATTTAATTGATGTAATTATGGTGTATCAAGATGACCTAACTTCTTACTTAAAGAAGGTAGGAGATCATTGTGGACATTTGGAGTAGATTTTTCAAAGAGCCCTTGAGCATGGGATATCCTTGAACCCAAATAAATGTCATTTTGCAGTAACTGAAGGAAAATTATTAGGGCATATAGTATCCAAGGATGGGGTGAGAATAGACCCTGAGAGGATTACAACACTTGGTAAGATTGAGGTTCCTAAGAGTATTAAAAAGATCCAATCCTTATTTGGACAAATAAAATTTGTAAGGAGATTTGTCCCAAACTTTTCAAAAGTCATTAAGCCCATTGCTATGATGTTAAAGAAAGGTACAGACATGAAGTGGGCAAATGAAGGTTTAGAGGCATTTGTAAAGATTAAAAAGGCAATTAAGGAAGCTCTTGTCCTCAAGTCCCCAGATTATGCTAAGTCATTTCAATTGTTTTCCTTTGCATCATATCACACCATTGTTGTTGTCTTACTACAAAACAATAATGAAGGATATGAACAACCAATAGCATTCTTCGGTAAGACCCTTCAAGCTTTTGAATTAAATTATGACATCAATGAGAAACAAGCTTATGCACTTGTAAAGGGAGTAAAATCCTTTAGGCCTTATTTGGTAGGAGAAAAGGTGATAACTTATGTCCCTAATGCAACAATAAAGGATATATTCAAACAATTAGAAGTCACTGGGAGAAGATGCAGATGGGTAAATCAAATTCAGGAATTTGATATAGAGATTCAGATCACTAAGATTATCAGAGGAAAATGATTAGAAAGGTTAATGGAAGAATCAAATATGGATGCATTACAAGTGAATCAGATTGATCTAAGTGAAACTCATACAAGTATTGAAAGATGCCCTTGGTATACTAACATAGTACATTTCTTAGAATACATGAAATTCCCTGAAAACCTTACTGATAGTCAAAAGAGGACAGTGAAATTACAAGCATCTAAACATATTTTGATGCAAGGAGACTTATATTGTAAAAATAGGGATGGTGTACTTATTTTGTGTCTAGATACATACCAAGCTAAAGAAGTTCTTAAGGACCTCCATGATGGAGCATGTGGTGGACACTTTTTAGCAAAAACCACTACACATAAGATATTGAATGCAGGATACTATTGGCCTTTCATATTTAAAGATTTCCATGAATATGTTCAGAGATGTGAAGCATGTCAGAGATTTTCAGGGAAAATCAAATATAATGGTGCATTACCTCTTAACCCTATGTCTAGTGAAGAACCATTCTAAATGTGGGGAATTGATTTCATAGGTGAAATTGTTGATAAATCTAGTGGTGGACATAAATCGATTCTGGTAGCCACTGACTACTTCACTAAGTGGGCAGAAGCCATACCAACTAGACAAGATACTAGTAAAGTGGTAATCAAGTTCTTGACTGAACAAATACTGACAAGATTTGGTGTTCCTTAGAAGATTGTTTGTGATAATGCTATGTGTTTCAGATGTGCAGAGTTCACTGAGTTTCATGAGAAGTATGGGATAAAGATTTCTTACTCATCCCCTTATCATCCTCAAGGAAATGGCCAAGAAGAATCTAGAAACAAAAATATAATGAAGATTATCAAAACAATGTTAGATAACAACAAAAGAGCATGAGATTCAAAATTACCACTTGCACTTTGGGCAGACAGAATTACAATTAAAAAGTCTACTGGATATGCCCCATATGAACTTGTTTATGTAAAGAAAGCTCACTTACCACTAAAAAATTTGTTGCCAGTATACAAGTTTGTGAATAATGAGCGATGGGAAGAAGTGTATTTCATGGAAGACAGACTCCAACAACTTGTAGAATTGGATGAAATAAGGAATCAAGCTCATGAAACAAATCAAGAATTGCAGCAGAAAGTGAAAGATTTGTTTGATAAAAATACTCCAGAAAGGAAATTTCAGGAAGGAGATATGGTTTTAAGATGGAATTTTAAAGATCAAGACAAAGGAAAACATGGAAAGTTTGAGGCTCTATGTATAGGAACTTTTGTTATTTCTGGTAAAGGAGGTGAGAATTCTTACACCTTAGAGGATTTGGAGGGTTACAATCATGAACTTCCAGTGCATGGTCAATAACTTAAACCTTTTTTCCATTAAAGATAACAATAGGAAGGTTTGTTTTATCTTTGAATTATGTATTATACTCTTGTATTTTTCTAATGGTCTACTCTGCAGAGATAGCTTGGATCTTGTTGTGTTTAGGTATAAACACACATCCCCAGAAAGAGCCACTGGTGGAACCCATGTCTGCAAATCAATTTTTAGTCAGGGAAGTAACTCTTTACATTTATCTATTTATCTTCTAGGACCTTTTGAATTATATATTATATTTTACTTATATTCCTTATGTATTTTATTAAGTGTTATATTATTTGAATCCATATCTATAGTAGATATACTTGTTTACCATGGATTTATGCTTATCTCCTTCGTGATATAAATAAAATGATAACATGGTCAAAGTCAAAATATAGTTTCTAAAACCACATGGCAATGGACTTATCCTCAGTTTACATGTTGTATGATGGAACAGTGAAAAAATAGTGCAATGAGGCAGCGAGAAAATCTTCTATCCATCGCGTGGTGGCAAAATATTCTGGTTTCGACCCCATAAAAATAGAAATAGTCGGATAGAACTATCAATATTCGAATACTTTATATCTGACGTGCACACGATGATCATTTTAAATGACTTGGCACTACAAAACAATTGTCGCGTGTCCTACGAATTCAGTTTGACTAAATCTATCCCGAGTCACATCTGATCATATCAAGATTTGATCCAACAGCTCTGCACAATGGCGTTATCTCAAGTTGCTTGTTGTTTAACCATCGTGCGATGGAGAAATAGGTGAAATGTGTCTCGGGCCCACCAACATGGACAGGTGGAGTGACGTGGATACAAGTGTCAGTATTTGGTTGGCAGAACAAGATGACTAGATCACACGAAGGCATATAAAGTGGAATAAAGACCAGATTACTTAAATGATATCTTTAACCCCTTGCTTTAAATAAACGGTTGTGACTTAATCTTGTGGATAAAGATGATTGAGTAATAACTAATGCATCTGAAGTAGATCTATGACCATGGGATTAAAGATCTACGGCTCTGCATGATGGTGCAATGGGAAGATGATCAAACTTTAACCACTATGCGATGGTGAAGAATGTGACACGTGTCCTCAATCAGAAAAAGACAAAAGACCATAGGCGACAATATTAAAATTATTCATTACGTAGCATCTTTAATATTAAAATATTTTATTACGTCTATAGTTTATTGTATTATTTGACTATTTGACTTTTACGTGCAGATTACAAAGGTGACGAACACGATATAATTGAACGAATCAGATTTCTCGACGACGTAACAAGGGATCACATACAAACATGATGAAGAGGTCATGATGAAATAATAAACACCATGGTTGCAGTCGATGGAAGATGAATAATTGGATTCCAGAGACCATGCACAAGAACATCGATGTGATTGACATACCCGGAGCCAATGATCCAAAATTATTGATACTAGATGAAGGATATATTAGAAATAATCGATCTGATTTTAAGGTTGACAATACCAATGATATTATCATACTGGACTGGGTTATTGATATATAGACAATAATATCTGATGCCATGCAGAGATTATGAATAGGACTGTGGATGGATATACGATTGGAGTATCATTATAATGCAGATCTAGTGATTAAGTTATTCTCACAGACATTATAAGGAAGAATTATAAAATTATTATAAAACTTAATCGGTCGATAACTATTATTGAATAAGGACAATTGGTTATTCCTTTGTTGTAATTAAACATTCGGTTATTGGTCACTAGGTTAGGTACTTGTTAGGAAATGTTGTGTTGATCTGAAGCTTGTTTGCATCCTTTGATTTTTATACTTATATGGATACCAAGATCAACACAAGGGAGACACAATAAGATTGACTGTTATTATAGTCAGATGGATTAGATGGATCAATAACTACAAATGTGAACACTATTGTATTGTTTTCCTTAATCAATAAAGATAAGTCATTTTTCTTCATATCTACAATTGTTTCATTAATCATTTTACAATTAGTCGCTCGGATAAACCAATAGAACTTCTTCAAAGTGTTAGTTTGATGTGCATGTTTCCTATTTTGAATTCATAGTATATATTTCAATTGGTTTTCTCATTTTGCATGGTTAAATTCTATTGATTGAGGCCTCAGTCAATTAGGTCTGTCATCTGAGAAGTATTACCCTCTTGAAATATCTTTGAATTCATTCTAAGTTGCATGTACATTCCATAACACCTTTGAAGTGATAATTTTTCTTGCAAAACTATCTCTGAGGTTGAACATAGGATTGGAATTATAGTGACTCTATTGCCCATAGTTGATTAAGACACTGGTCTTTCTTGTTTATTGGATTCTGGTCATAGCTTCATTATTTAATGTTTTGAGATACGATATCCATATGTTCTATGTAGTTTATATCTTGAATTCATCAAATATTCTTTAAATTCTTTCAACATTACATTTGAACACTTTGATAATACATTACTCTTAGTTTTAGGATCTCAATAGTACTTTTCCATACTTTGAGAAGAGAGAAGTTTGAAATATAAGTTATCTTCTCTAAAAAACCCTAAGGATTTGGGAGATAATTTTAGAGTATAGGCCTACCAACCTTGGTTCTATAGAGCCACAATTGTAGAAGGTTGATACTTGTAATAGGTTAAAACCTTGTTTGTTGGCAAATCACTTGGGTTTCTCATCATTAGATAGGAAAAATCAATAGGAAATCCAATCTGTTGATTTGAGAACCAACAAGGCTATAAAGAGTTTGTGACAGAAGTAATCCAATGAGCCACTCCTCTTCCACACATTCACGAATAACCCACTCACTTTTTTTTTTCCTTGGAACCTAGTTCCAAACACCATGCAAGAAACATAGGAACCAATATTACATTCACATAGTAGCAGTGGTCACTCTTCAAGAATTTTTCTCCCAATAGTAGATTAACGATCTGAATAAAATTGAGTCATGAATTATGAAAATGCTCTTCATTCTTTTCTCAGCGACCTTACCTAGGAATCAATTATTTCCTCTTTTCCACCAACATAATCCCTACTTCCATCGCTCTCCAACACTTCACTTTGCACCTTTAACAAGGAAAAATTCCTTTCCACCTTTCGAGCTCACCTTAAATCACAACATGCCACAAGAAATTAGTGCGACATTATTACCTAAACTCCGCTTCACTCTTTCCCATCATAGACATACCAAAATATCATTACATTAACCATTTTTGGCATACTTTCATATCACTTCATCAAGATTTGAATCTCCAAACATATCCAAATAATCATTTCTACCCACCTCATTAAAAGAGACTCCCCACTTGGAAAGTATATCAACCACAACATTCCCAACTCGAGGTGTATAGGATAATTTAAACACATTAAAATATTTTAATAATTTACAAATAGGTTTAATAAACCTATTCAAATCCCATGCCAAGGCTACCCCTCTAATGAGGGCATGAATAATAATCATTAGGTCCCCTTCCAATTTTTTTTTCCACAACTACTGCTTCCAAGGTTGCTTGTGCTTCTGCTTTATTATTATTACCATCCCTGATTTTTTTTTCTTTAATTGCCAAAATGTTCCATTTTTAATCTCGCACTAAATGCATGTACTTGAAGAGCTAAGGTTACCTTTTAATGATCCATTAAAATAAACCTTAGTCCAACCTTCTTTTGGATACTCCCACTTTTGTCCCTTTAACAAATTCTCATTTCGATCAAACTAGTTAAGCTCATTAGCAAGCTGCTACATTGTTGTTTTTAAAAAATAAAATAAAAATTATATTTATATGAAAATGTTAATTAAAATACAAAAAATGTTTGGTTGGCCATGAGTTTGTACAAACATCATCCATTAATATAATTCATGTTTATATTCCCATTCATTACACAAATGTATGTGTTTAGCACCTTTGTTCAAAGATGGGTTCGAATGAAGGCTTGAGCTTTGTTCAAACCCCTTGTGAACGAAGGAATATGTTAGAAAGAATATGCTCCCTAATCATGTCTCCCCAAATCTCTACATATTTTTATAGATTTTTTGCCTTTGAAGCTTTGGTTGAAGGCTCAAATGGAACAATCTCAATAAGCCAAATGTTGGGACAATAGTCGTTGAAGCAATCTTTCCAACAATTATAATTGTAATATATATTGAGTTTATTATGAATTTGTCACCAAATATCTACAGATAGAATGTCACAAATCACTAGTTTACATCATCTTAAAATTTCTAATGGTTTAGTTGTTATAGGTGTCAAAAAATGAAGATTTATTTCAAAATGTTTATTTCAGTGTCAAGTTTGGCCAAAAAGTGTAACCCACTATTATGGTATCATACCCCAACTTCTATTTTGTCAACTAAAAATGTGATTTTTCAATTACATTGACTTTTGGTGTAGATGAGATGATACTTTGTGATCTAATCTAGCAATTTGAGGGCATTTAGCCCCATGTTGTCAAACAATGAAAAGATTCATGGGGTGGTTAGGGCATTGAGATTCTTTTTTCCAACCTCAGTAGCAACCACCTCAATTTGAAGTGAATGTGGATAAGGGTACAAAGAAGTAGACCATAAGGGGGAGAATGGAGTCTTTTACCTAAAATAAGGAGCACATATACAATTTTATAAGAAAAAAGGAAACACGCATCAATCTTATTACAAGTTCATAGCCAAAATCTAGTCTAATATTTTAGCTAATCTTAAATTAGAGATGCAAAATAAATGACCATATGACTTTGAGTTTGTAGCCATGATCTAGTCATGTCTATTATCTATATTCAAATATGAAAGGTAAAATAATAACCATGTAATTAGTGTTGATTTTGGATAATCTGAGTTTGAGATTAGACTTTCTTATATGGATGACAGTAATGTGGAGATAAATAGCAAGCTAGGGGAAAACATTACTTTCTCATGAATAAAGAACATCAAAGATGATGTATTTAAGAAAAAAATTATTTTCAAGATTATGGTAAATGCCACTTCATTGATAATAAAGATAGAACTAAAATTTTGCATGGATCATTCTATTTTATTTTTCCACAAAATCTGGTACTATGTAATAACAATAATAATGTAAAGGTAATTAATTAAAATTTCAAACCAAAGCCTTTGGTGGTGGATGGTCTATGGTCTTGGGGTCCTCTTCCTCCTAGACCTTATCTGAAGAGGCTTGTTGTTGCAGGTGGTCAGAGTGTTTCTCACTTCTTGCAAGAGCTTTTGGTTTGGGATCAGATTTGCTCCCAAAGCCGTGGTTGAGGGAGTCTTTTTAATTCTCTTTTAGTGTTTTTTGGTGCTTTTTCCTTGCTGGTTTCTGGTAGGAGTTGGCAGATGGATGCTAATAATTTTCAAGGGCCCATCCTGGTAGCTGGGTGTTTTTTATTAAAGTCAAAGGCAGGTTTTGGGGCTGGTTGTGACTCTGATGTTTCTAGGTTCCATGTCAAAACCCTGGATAATAGTTTATGGAGCTTTCAAACCCCAGCAAATACTTTATGATGTGAGGCTTCAAACTTTCTCTTTAGACTCTAGGAAGCTAGGGAATTATTGTTTCTTCTTTGTTAGCTACAGTTTGTGTAATGGTTTGGGGCTGTTGGTTTTAATTGTATTTTCTTTAGCAGCATTTTTCTTTAGTAGGGTTACAGATCCCCCTCAAAATCTGCTTGTATAGGGTTTCAGGGCCCCTTCAAAACATGCTTTTACCTTAATCAAAAATACAATGAAATAGCTAATTATTTAATTGTTCAACTAGAACCATATATACAATTGCAATTTACCTACTAACCTACATACTTCCAAAGCAAAGATAATGCAATTTTGCAATATTAACAAGCTATATAGGATCACAAATAAATGAGACAACGAGGTCTAGATCTTGGATCCCAATGTTAAAGTCCATTTGTTAGATTTAAAATTATTAATAATGCATAATAATTATATGACATGATGTCACAACTATCCATGTCTTAGAGCTAGGGATACATATTGCATCTAGGTTTGGCATTTCTTTAGAATCATCCATTTAAATTACAAGATAAACCAGAAAATCTCTCAAAATTCAAAAGTCATTAAAGAATTGGATTACAAGCTGGTAATGCACCCTCACAAGTCAACAACACATAACAAAACCATAGGATAATGAGTTTTCTGTACCAAATAAGTCAAGTTTTTGTATAATAAAAAAATGCTCCAAACTCATAAAACCATTATAATATTAGCCCCTAATGCATATTCACTAATCATCAACACACAACATAACCATGTGACAAATGATTACCAACACCAAACAAGTTGAATTGTTGTATAAAAGTAAACTACAAAGCTAAGTCCAATCGTATTACAATATCAAAATGCAAATATTTCATCTGAACCATCAAATCAAAATGCCAAGCACAAACTAGAAATTTCATTCGTAGAAGAAAATACATTGAAAAAGTTTCCAAATTGGGAAACAATACTTTGTCACATATAAACTATACCTAATTCAATCAAAAGCCCTTTACTCTAATTTACACTTATTTGTGGTACAACCTATCAATACTTGTATGTAATACATGTCGAGTTTTCAAATCCTCATTTTTCTTTATTCCAACCTTAATACTCCTTTCTCATTTTTTTGTGTCATTCAACATCTTCAAAATGGTGAAAAATATTACAATAACTATTATATTATGGTGACTAATCAGGAAAGTGATTTACCTTTTAAGTGATTTACCTATATATAATTTTTTTGAGTCTTATTTTTGGCCAATTTCTTGACCGACATGTTCTAACCCTAAAGCGGCATAAATTTGTATAAATTGGCTTAGGGTTAGGGTTTCATTATTATGTTGTATGTTTTACGGCGGTATTGAGCTGTGAGGGATCTGCGCATTTTGATCTGATTGTAATCACTAGATAAGAATAATATTGGACTTTGTTGTTTGGTGGACGTAGCCCAGGGATTGGGTAAACCACGTTAAATCTTTGTGTCTTGTGTTCTCTTCTGGTTTGGTTTATTATTCTCTATTATAGATTATATTTATGCTTGTAATTGTTATTTCTGCCTTGTTAATCCTAACAATAACTCACTCCATTGCACCAATCGGTATTTACTCAGGTAATTAGCCATTATACTGGTTGCATGCTAAAATGATTAAGCTCAACCAGAACACAATAAATGACTACATTGGATTCTCACATTATTGCATGTTGGTTATCTTCTAAAGCAAGTGGATCAGTGTAAAAAAAGAGATGATAATTAAAAATTGACAAAGTTTTATCTACTACTTTTAGAACAACAAGCAACTCTGGTGGTATGCTCTACAATTAAAGATGACAAATAAAAGATTCAATCTTAGGTACCAATGGCCTAAGAGATTATTTAAGAAAATCAAGGAAGTAAAAACAAAACTCAAGGTTAATACTGAAAAATTCACTCTCTTTCTCTCCTTTAAAAGCAAAAAAAAATGGTTGAATAACTAAAAGTGTCTTGAGATCGGTACCTTCAACATGAAAATGCACTTCTGTATTGTTGCATTGCAGAAAAATAAAAGTTGCATGCTTTTGAATGCATGGAGAGCATCAATGGCTTGTATGATCTGCAGACCCATATAGTTAGGTTCTTGATACACAAATAAAAGAAGTGGGTGTAGAATTGTAGAACTTTGTTATAGAAAAAGATAGAATACAACAACCAAAAACATAATAGTGTTGTGGTTTCAGTTAGGGCAAGGGTATTGTAATATCCCCCTCTAGTAATGAAATTTAATATTAAAACTTTATAATTAAAATATAAAATAAATAAGTAATAAATAAATAAATAACAAATATTAAACAAATATATTGAGCAACTACTACTACCATGTAAAAGAAATAAATATTGATCAATGGCATTATCAAGAGAAGCATAATTCACAGAGTTACTATCACTACCTTCACATAGTCATATTCAAATAGTCGACATTAGAGTAGCAGTTATGAGAGTACACACAACGTGATTAATATCAGTGACTGATCTGAGCATGAAATAATATTAATTTGTGACTGCAAACGAGATGACAAATGACAATAATGTGATTTACAACAATACATGGATGATGACACCAAGGGAAGCAATTGTTAAGTATTACAACTGACAAATACGATACAATAGTCAATGAAGGTAGTCTTTAGTAAACAACATAAAGGTTAACGACCCAGATAAGATAAATTCATTGATGGTATTGAAGCTCGAGTCAGGAGAAAACAATCATCTGTGAAAGAGTATTAGCGTCGAGGTGTATGTATTAAGGATAATAATACCAAATAGACTAAGTTGATAATCAATATGAAACATCAGCACTAGTATAAGAGTAATTAACAACAACCATGGACAATGCCAAAGCATATACTGAAAGAACATGATTCGGTGATAAATTGATATATTATACAATTACAAATGAATGGTGCTAACCATCTTCAATATCATCTTGAGAATTACCGATGAGATTATGTAATGATGAGGCACAGATAGATCATTATAAAGAGACTCCCATATCAAAATAAACACTCGGTCACTCTATCCATGGATATATTATATATAAAAAGTCATAAGAGGCAATACTTAAAGACTTAGACAACGAACCGATTAATTATGGGATTGTACAATTTATATCCAAAGGATTAGGTATCGATGATGATTGAATTAAGATATCAATAGATACCATCGATTAGTCTTGAAGAGGCCAAATCAATATTAACATAAAGCATAGTGGTTAACAACGACCATATTAATGGATGAAAGTGTAGACTAATTTGTGTTTATTGGAAGGAAATCAATTGTTAGGAAGAGACAATGGATGTGTCTCTTGGAGATGTCCTATCAATTTACAAGATATAAGTGGACAATCAATCCCTCTTCATCAGGCATTGATTTAGAACATAAGTAATGTTCAAAAAAGGAATCAGATAATATAAAATATATTTGATACTATTTACAAGAAGGTTTTCAGAAAATGAATGCATATCATCCACGCTTATTAAAGAGAATTCGTATTACATCATTTGGCTGGCAAGTATTTATGAATCAATGCTGAATAATAGAATGTTATATCTACATTCTATCAGGATCAGATGTCCTTATATATTATAATTTATTGAACATATATTATGCATATATTTAATAACCATAATACAAGAAATAAATATCACTTACATCTTTATATATATATATATATATATATATATATATATAGTAAGATCGTAAAGGTGTAAATTAATATGATATTATATATATCTAGGTTAATAAAAAAATTATATGTATTTTTTTTATACATAGTGGTAACATATGAGATATTCATGTAGATATATCCATATTAAGATCTATTATTACGTAGTACCTGAAGAGGAAGGGACTGAAGTGTCTCCAAGGAGAGACCTATCTAAATCCAGCCAATAAGTTGATTCCCAAGATAGGGTAGGAATCAACATCCCTTTAAAACCTTGAGGGCATAGTCCCAAGAGAAGATAATGGCTTGGATCTATAAACTTTGAGAGAATCCTATTGTGATTGGTATCTAAGCAACTTGGTTACGTCCTAATCATCTTCATCTTGAACCGAAGTGGAAATAAGGGTAACATGGACATTAATGAACATAAATAGTAAGATTTCTTAATATGTTTGGTGAATGTATAACTTCCCTTACTTTGAATAATGGAATAGCATAGTTGGAATCAATATGTCTTGATCAATTCAGTTTAAGCCTTAAGATAATAAATACAAGAAAATTATGGCTATAACAGGCCAAGACCTAGTAGGGGACATTACAAGTGGTATCACAACATGATCATGCCATCCTACAGGGTAAAGGATAAAATAATTAATCATTCTAGTCAATGAAAAGAAGTCAAGAGAAATACACTCGGGTCTAAGATCACCATTTTATAGATGCTCATCCAAAAGGGAATCATTACAATTTATTCTTTTATCAGTAACAACCATTTAGATTGCAAGATAGAGCATAAGAACTTATATATATATATATATAAGGTACATGTATAGCAATATGAAATCCTCTAATAAAATGATTAGTAACCATAAGCAATGCATACAAATGAATATTTATAAATGTGCATAAAAACCATATTCAATCTTATTACTATTTTGGCTTGAGAAGAAAGGGGTTATAATGTTTCCAAGGAGGAGCTTGTCTAAATCCAATCAATAGTATTACTCCCAAGACAAGGTAGGGGTCAGCGTCCCAGAAGCCTTGAGGTAAAGTCCCAAGATAGGATACAGTCTTGGACCTGTAAACTTTGAGGGATCCTATGGTAATTGGTCTCTAGGCACCTTGGTTACATGCCTAATCCTTCCTTCATTGAGTTGAAGTAGTAATAAGGTCGGTATGGATGTTAATAATATATACATATATCTTAATCTAATTAAATGAATGAATAATTCTCTTTACTTTGAATGTCTTAGATTGAATCATTATATATTTATCCATTTAACTAGGACATAAATAGTAAATTTGGGTTAAATTGATAAATGACTAAGTCTAATCCTATGAGGGGACATTCCAATTGGTTTCCCACCAAATTAAACTATGATTGGTTATGGGTAGAAAGATATAGTATTAATTTGTCTTAAGTTACTCATATATATATATATATATATATATATATATATATATATA
>MU228317.1:766355-778238 GCA_018584345.1 Thuja plicata | reverse complement strand
CCAATGTTGCTAACCTAGCTCTGATACCAAAATTCCATGCCCAAAAGTTGGGCCAAAACACACCCAAAAAAAATTTTAAAACACGTAAAGGTTTATTAAACCATCATAAGGATAACATGTGCATGCAAAATGGTGCAGAGGAAAATAGTTAACTAAAAATGTTTAAGTGTTCAAAACTACTCAAGGGTCCAACCAGAAGAAGGTTGACCAAGTTTGACCAAGTCTCAAACTAGGTAGAATAGCTTCCAGAACTATCCTACAAGGATCCCTAAGCTGCATGCTTTGATCAACACACATATCAAGATAGTTGACTAAAGTCAACTAGAGTTGACCAAAAAGTCAATTGTGCTCCGATAAATGTGAAATGAGGTTATTAGGGTCCATGAGGCTACAAGGAAGGCTCACACATGTAAATCAAGAAAGTTGACCAAAATTCAACTAGAGTTGGCCAAAAAGTCAACTGTGCTCTGATAAGTGCTGGGGTATAGGGTTCATTATGCTACATGGAATGCCTATGCACAAAAAATGAGGCAAAAGACCTAGGTTTGACCACGGTTGACCAAAGGTCAACCGAGGGAATAAAGGTTCAACAATACCGATCTGACTACGAGAACCTAGGGGTAACAAAAAAGAAATGTTAAGACACCCTATCAATTAAAAATGTTCAAATTGGTCATAACGATAATTAACCCTATTTAAAATAATATGAAGAGTTCAAGACAACATTAATAATGTTCTATTTAAACAATTAATTTAATTTTAATAATCAACTTTAATAATTAATTAAATTTTGTATAGTCGGAAAATGGAAGCACTTCCATGGTAGACTGGTTTAGCCTTCTGGGTAAGTGGTTTGGGGTCATGTCAAGCACCTTGAATGGGTTCTTGACTTTGATTTGGCTTTATCCCCTGTTCTGCCCCATTTCCACTCTTTCCAGCCTATTTCTGGCAACCCAGACTGAGAAACTGGGACTTTGGCCTTAAGGTCAAGGTCAACCTTGACCTTGACCTAGGTCAAGGTTGACCTCAACCTTGACCTAGGTCACAATCGACCTTTTTTAGGTCCAGGGCCCAAATTCCAGAATCTCAGGGTTTTTGGATGTCGGTCTTTGGAAAAAGTTAATTCCCGCTTCAGGGTCGGCTGTTTCAGACTTTGGGACAACAAATCCTAAATTATATTTAACATAGGTCCTCTTCTAGGGGAATGGGTCCAATTAGAATTTAATTCTCCTATGTTGTCCTCTCTAGAAGATTGTGCCTTAATTTCATATAAAAGGAAGCTTTCTCCTCTCATTTTCTCTAAGACTCTCTAAGCATCAAGAATCAAAAGCATAATCAAGAATCCTAAGACTTTCAAGACTTGAAGAGTGAATTTCAAAGGTGAAGAAGCAAGATTTGAAGCAAGCCAAGTAGCCATTGAATCATTCATCCATTCTCAAGCACTTCTCAAACATCTATTTTCATTAAGGAGATCCATTGGTGGCCATTGAAGGATTCAAGCTCCATGGAGCCCTCTTGTTAAAGATTTCTACATCCACATTCCTCCAAGCCTCTTCCAATTCAAGAACCCATTCAAGATTGGTGTTGAAGATCTACAAGCAATTGGTTGAAGACATCCTACATTCTACATTCATTTGGTGCATCCATACTTGTGGATTCAAGGATTTGAATCCCCCACAAGGACTTTTACATGAGCAAGGTCAATTGTTTCATTTACTTTCTTTATTTCTACAATTTCAATTATATATTTGAGGTTAATTCCAAAACTAGGGTTTGGGAAAACCCCTCCCTAAACAAACAAACCCCTTTTTCTTGCAGGTATAGGTTCAGAATAGTAGATTGGGACGGAGATTCAGATACCCTTTTCGGCAAACTTCCGGGATCCGAAAGCAGAATTCCAATCTGAGACTTTTTAGGTCGATTGTGACCTAGGGAAGAATCAAAAATTCTGGCAAATGGTGACATTGACTTGAGGGTACAAATCAGAACTGTCTTAGAATGGAAAAAATATTTATGGGTTTTGTTCGTCTCTGCGTTTCTATTCCAGATATGGTCTCGAATTTTCCAGAAACTCAACACAGGCTTCAGAAAATAGCATTCTTTGATCTGCAATATTTCAAGGTTAGTGCATTTCTCCTATTCAATTCAATTAACGTCATCAATCTATCTAAATCTAAAATACATTTCAAATTAATCAATCAAACCCAGGTAATTAAGATCTTCCTTCCTTATTCTTGTTTCCAAATGATTGATTCATTTATGCATTGATCCTTCCTTTTGGGTTAATCAACTTGGATCTTTCATTTACATATCCAAGGATAAAAGGAGAGCATCTTATTTACCCCCACAACATATTTAAATGTAAGGTATTTTATATTAAATGAACACACCACCAAAACCCAACAAAACATCATTTTATCCTTTACATTTAGGTGAACCCACGATAGACAACTCTTTATTTTTGGGTGTTAGATTTACACCTTTTATGTTAGATCTTGCATGCATTAGCTTTCTTGTATGTTCTTGCATTTCCTTTCAAAAAATTAAAATCAAACTCTTTGTTTTCTAAATTAGTTCATTTGCATTACATTGGTGTATGAGCTTTACCACTTCTAGTCCTACTTATAGTATCCCGGTTAGAAGAAGTTGTAGACTCATGGGTTCCTTTGATCCAGAATCTTCCTCTCCTTTCCGTAGGATCCTGGATGACAACTTGAATACTCATGATTCCAATCTTTCTATGGAGCATAACTCTTCTCACTCATCTCATGATGAGGATGATGCTTTAAGAGTTCCTCCTGAATAAGTAAAAAAACTTTCAACTAAACTTGATAAAATGGGAAATTGGCTTATTCAAGAAAACCATAATCAAGATTCCATTCAAGCTATAGAGGCTCTTAAGAAAGTCCTTCACGATAGTGATCAAGGTGTTAATTTCTTGCGTGGTATCACTCATCTTGTGCATTCAAATGTTAAACCTTTAGCTCAATAGGCTCAAGATCTAGGATATACTCCTCGTATCATTAGTCAAGGACCTTCTTCTATTCCTTTACCTAGCATTCCTTCTTATACTCCTCCTTTGATGACTACATCTCTCCCAATTTCATCTATTCCTGTGAGTGTTCTACCAGTATCTCTACCTACCTCACAACTTTCATATCATAGTGTACCTTTTACCTATACTAATCCCCTTCCAACCGTGGTTCCAAATGTTCCACCAGTTGTATCTTCTATTCCTTCTACTTCCTACACTTTTCCTAGTGTTCCTAATGTTTCTATGCCACCTATGTCTTCTATAATGATTCCACAATTATTAGTTTGGTTCAGACTGTGTCATCTTTACAACAACAACTTGCATCTTTAACTCAATCCAAGTTTAGAATTCCTACATGTGACATAAGTAGTCCCTTATCCTTAGACATTATCCGTGCTACTTTTCCTCAACAAGCCGATATGCCTCGTCTAGAAAATTACAATGGAAAGGCAATCCTGTTAGTCATGTTAAAATATTTCAAATCCTTTGTAGTGATTGTGCTCATGACCATAGGATTTTAGCTAAACTGTTTGCTAGAAGCTTTCGTGATAAGGATTTGCAATGGTATTGTTCTTTACCCCCTTATTCCATTGATTCTTTTCCTAAACTTGCTAATACCTTCATTCAACAATTTCAAAATAACATTGGTCCGCAAGTTTCCTTAACTGATTTAATGCATTGTAAACAAAACACTAAGGAAAAATTGATTGATTTCATAGGTAGATTTAAGCATTTATATGCTCAAATTTTTTATCATGTTCTTGATATTGATATTCAACACATGTTTATTTCAAATTTACAAAAGGATTTTGCTTACTAAATTTACCTCTTTTCAACAACTTTGTGCAGCACTTCATCGTTATCAATTACAAGTGATTCAATTTGAGAGAAACACTCCAATGGCTCCTATTCTAGTTGATAAGAGTGACAATGCTCCTAATCCTAATAAATTTCACAAACCTAACAACTACATCAAGATTAATAAATAGACGAATACGGTCACTGATCAAGTTGTTGTTGCATCACACAATGCCACTTCTGCATCCACTGCTTTCTGAATGAATTGTACGTTTACTCCTCTCTCTAAATATTTACATTCTATTATGAGTAGGTTACTAAGTGCTAATATGATTATCTTGCATCCTATTCGACCTCTCCTTCCTACTACCATAGCTTCAAAATCCTTTGATTCTAAAGCTTTTTGCCAATACCATCGCCAGAATGGCCATGATACCGAAAAATGTTATTCTCTAAAGCATAAGGTTGAAGACTTAATCGATTCCAATGCCTTATCTGTTGATAATTTTGATGGTAATGGGAACAAATATGTCTCTCCTCCTAATCAAAACCTTCAAATCTACATGAATCCTCTACCTACACATGATACTAATACCATCACTCAACCATCTTTTGTGGATATCGTTTACGATTCAAAGATGGATGATCTTAATCACATTGTTAATCATGTGGAGAGTGTTGTTGTATCTCAACCTATTTTTCAAAATCCTTTTCCTCCACCTCAACTTCCAGTTCTACCTAAACCTCAGAAACAAACCAAGGATAAGCGACCTCGGGAACTTTCAATCACCTTTAATGACTATGAGACTATTAAGGCTCCCGATGGTCCCCTTTATATTTATGCTAGGATTGCTAAGATACCTACGCGTGGTTGTCTTATTGATCCCACATCTTCAATCAACGTTATTACTGAGGAAAATCTTTTTATGAAAGGCTTACAATGTGATTGTTATGATCCATCGGATGCATGGATCCAAACTTGTAATGATTTCCTCTATCCTACACTTGGTTATATTAACTTGCCCATTGAACTCTATGGCAAGGTTGTAGATACTACCTTCATCATCATTCCTACATCTAATCAATTTCAAGTCAAATCTGGTTTGCCTTGGATAACTGCTATGCATGCTATTTCTTCTCCTATTCATAAATGTCTTAAGTTCATCCATAATGGAGAAGTAAAAACTATTAATCATAGTCTATATCAACCTTCTAGGCCTAGAGATTGTTCTAATCTTGATTTCTTTTGGCCCTCATTACCTAATTCATGTCCTCCTCTCCCTGACAACCTTTTTCGCTCATATCAAGCCTATAAACATCATAGGATTGTCGAGTTAAGCATGCCTCAGATAGATCTTAACCATGGCCTTTTTCCCACTCCTTCTATACCTCCTTTATCCATTACTACTAACTCTATTGCCAAACCTCCCAGTATTGCTTCTTAGCCTACTATGAATCCTACCAATCCTCCTACAGAACCTGTGAAGGAATTAGTGGTTATTCCTCCAAGTTCTCCACATGTGTCAAACAAATCAAAATGTAATAAATTTGCTAATGAACATCGTAAGAAGCGTAGAGATAATACTAGGGCATGTGCTTCTCTTCTTTGAAATTCTTTATCTTCTTTCCATCAACCTAAGCCTGATGTGTCAGAAGAAGTCAATATTCACAATGATGTTAAGACGACTGAGTATGATGACCCTATTCGCATCTTAGATCCCATTTTAATTAATCTTGACGAGGAGGATACTTTAGATGATCCTATTGATCTTAGTGATGAATATGAGACCATTGATCTTGACACTGATTTACCTCATATGCTTTCAAATCAATTGACAATTACACCTAGTATCGAGCAACGCAATTCTCATGAGGATCCTTGTTTGGAACTGGCTATTATTCCTACTATATTGGATATAGTCCCTCTTGTGAGTTTCCCACCTTCCCTAAATGATATAAACTGAGATGGGGAGGGTAGGCGATGCGCCTGATTGGCTTATCCTTCATGGTAGCCATTTTTTGTGTTTGCATGTTGTATTGTGCTTCTCGCGTAATGTGTTTGCTAAATGTTTTGTTTGACTCTTTTATACGACCCTTGTTACTTTGTTGGTGCAAGGTGATAAAGGAATCAAACCTGTTGTGCAATTCCTCTATATGTATCTCCATTCTTCTATTTGTTATTTTCATGTTATGTTGTACTTGTGTTATTGTTCGTAAATGTTTTCTTTGTATAGTCTGCTTGGATCTGCGACATGGTAGCACTGATTCTTTTTGGTCTCCATGTGATTCAAAAATATTCTTCTTCGTAACTCTTGAGTTTTCTTTCCTCCATTGTGATTGTAGTTCTACTTTATTTGGGGATTGATGTCAATTAATTTGCAATAATATCATATTTATATGTACATGTTATCTTATGATCACACTGACCCCAAAGTAGGTAGATCCCTTATGTGTTCTTTGTATGTTTATGTGATATTTCCCTTGATTTGTCTTCATTTGGGGGCATCTCGTAGTGGAAACATAATTAATAGAGTTGTTTATGTTTCCATCAAAGTCATTGCTCCTATTAAAGTGTTAGCAATGACTTTAACATGGGGGCATATGCTCTACTCACCTTTTGCACACATGCACATTCAAAATATTTTCAAAACTTAATTTTTTTTCCCTTTATGGATTAAATACTAATCCTTAAAGCATGGACATTTTACTTTTTAGGATCTCTTGATCCCTCCAGTTTAAATTTACACGGATCTCTTGATCCCTCCAGTTTCAATATACAATATTTTGATCCCTTAAGGTCAAAAGGTGTCCTTAAGAATGGATCTCCTTGATGGGTTGACTAGTGAGTAGCCACATTCACTAGGCGGTTCAACTCTATCTTTCTAGTTACACTTTTTTCCTTGTATGGTTCACAAAGGGACATAAGTTCTCATTGGGCAAGGTAACCATACACCCCCCCTCTCTCTCTCTCCTTAACTAGCGATGTCTCTCTTATTGTGATATTGGGGTTGATAAAGACTTAAGTCCCTTGGGGGATTGAGGATTTATTTTTCCCTTATGATTCCAATAAGATTATCTATTCTTAATGATCTCCTTTACCAAGAGTTTGCATTGAGTCCATACTCTTGCTAAAGTGGGGGCTAAATGTATAGTCAAAAAATGGAAGCACTTCCATGGTAGACTAGTTTAGCCTTTCGGGTAAGTGGTTTGGGGTCATGTCAAGTGCCTTGAATGGGTTCCTGACTTTGATATGGCTTTATCCCCCTGTTCTGCCCCATTTCCACTCTTTCTAGCCTATTTATGGCAACCCAAACTGAGAAACTGGGACTTTGGCCTTAAGGTCAAGGTCAACCTTTTTGGGTCAAGGTCGGCCTCAACCTTGACCTAGGTCATAATTGACCTTTTTTAGGTCTGGGTCCCAAATTCCAGAATCTCAGGGTTTCCGGATGTCGGTCTTTGGAAAAAGTTAACTCTCGCTTCCGGGTCGACTGTTTCAGACTTCGGGACAACAAATCCTAAATTATATTTAACATAGGTCCTTTTCTAGGGGCATGGGTCCAATTAGAATTTAATTCTCCTATGTCGGCCTCTCTAGAATATTGTGCCCTAATTTCATATAAAAGGATGCTTTCTCCTCTCATTTTCTCTAAGACTCTCTAAGCATCAAGAATCAAAAGCATATTCAAGAATCTTAAGACTTTCAAGACTTGAAGAGTGAATTATATTTGAAGCAAGCCAAGTAGCCATTGAATCATTTAGCCATTCTCAAGCACTTCTTAAGCATCCATTTTCATCAAGGAGATCCATTGGTGGCCATTGAAGGATTCAAGCTCCATGGAGCCCTCTTGTTGAAGATTTCTACATCCACATTCCTCCAAGCCTCTTCCAATTCAAGAACCCATTCAAGATTGGTGTTGAAGATCTACAAGAAATTGATTGAATACATTCTACATTCTACATTCTACATTCATTTGGTGCATCCATACTTGTGGATTCAAGAATTTGAATCCTCCACAAGGACTTTTACATGAGCAAGGTGAATTGTTTTATTTACTTTGTTTATTTATGCAATTTCAATTATATATTTAAGGTTAATTCCAAAACCAGGGTTTGACTAAGGCAAACCCCTCCCCCAATAAACAAACCCCTTTTTCTTGCAGGTACAGGTTTGGAATAGTGGATCGGGATGGAGATTCGAATACCCTTTTCGACAAACTTTCAGGATCCGAAAGCAGAATTTCAATCTGAGACTTTTTAGGTTGATTGTGACCTAGGGCACAATCAGAAATTCTGGCAAATGGTGATATTGACTTGAGAGAAAATTAGAACTATCTAGAACGGGAAAAAATTTCTGGGTTTTGTTCGTCTCTGCGTTTCTATTCCAAATCTGCTCTTGTATTTTATAGAAACTCAACACAGGCTTCATAAAACAACATTATTTGATCTGAAATATGTTAAAGTTAGTGCATTTCTCCTATTCAATTCAATTAAGGTCATCAATCTATCTAAATCTAAAATACATTTCAAATTAATCAATCAAACCCGAGTAATTAAGATCTTCCTTCCTTATTCTTGTTTCCAAATGATTGATTCATTTATGCATTGATCATTCCTTTTGGGTTAATCAACTTGGATCTTTCATTTACATATCCAAGGATAGAAGGAGAGCATCTTATTTACCCCCACAAGATATTTAAATGTAAGGGATTTTATGTTAAATGAACACACCAACAAAACCCAACCAAACATCATTTTATCCTTTACAAATTCTAATATGAATAAAGAAATAAAGTCCTATAAAATTTTGCATATAATAACCCTTCCTAAATTTAATTAAAGCTTTAATCCAAATCTATAAAAACTACTAACATACTAATTTAAAAATATCCTTCTAGAAATTACTAAATCCTAAAGTCAATAAAAGTGACTATACATTCTAATGGATCAATATTGAATTCCATAAGAAATCAAATCTATTAAAACAAATCTAATCTAATATAAAATCATAACGTTACTAACCTATTACATTTCTAAACTACCATTTATATTGATTTACTAATGCATTTTATATGGGATAAAAATAATAACCCTAAATATTATTTTAGGATCAACACTAAGTTTGTAAAAACAAACTATGGCGACGGAGGTCGAGCAGGTTGGGAGCGGCGGTGCTCAATCCATCTCGCTCGCGAAGGGGAGGGATGCAGAGTTGAGGCGAAGGTGGAGGGAGTGAGGACGCGAGAGGGGGGGAGCTGGCAGAGCGGGGGCGCCACCCCACTGTGCTTGCCAAGCCGGCGCTGCCCCACTGTGTTTACACAGTGGGCAGCCTGCCCGCTGCACGGCCCCGAAGCAATGAGGGGATGGAGGGTTGGGAAGGGCTTCGGCCTTCCCGCCCGAAATTATAAACATTTTTTTTTGAAAAATCATTTGTTAAAAACTATACTAAAATACTATGTGCATAATTTTTTTTTCATATTAAGTTTTAATATCAAAAGTTTGTAACCATAGCATATAGTAAAAAATACATTTTTAAACTTACTGGTTAGAAATAAAAGAATAAGTCTGGTACAAAAAAACAAACACTTAGGATTATTTTTAAAAAAAAAATTATTAGATATATGGCATCTAATCCCATAGGGATAAACTTTGTAGGAATTAGAATTGTAAATTAAGCATATTTTTTTTATATTTTTTTTTAAAAAATCACTAAGTGTAAACAATGATAAATTTTTCCAAAGAACAACAATCATATCTAAAATTTATTAAATTTCTAACATGGGTAAATTTCTTTTTTTTTTTTTACAATAGTAATGATTTGCATGTAAATTTGAAATTGAAATAAGACCATATATCCTACAATATGACCAATTTTCTAGTGTTCTCTTTATGGAAATTTAATAACTTTTAGAAATTAAATTTGCATAATATTTCGTTCAAGCATAAAATATGCAAAGCAATAACTTCAAAATCTCATTTCTATTATCATATAAAATTTCAGTTACAAAGTCATTTGCAATTTCTTTCACGATAAAATTTCCACTTAATTCAAAAACACTACAAGGTTACAATGTATTTTTTTTTTCAGTTTCCAATCCTCAACTTATAAATATTTTCAAGCTCCCAAATCCAGGAGAAACCTGTCAGAATGAGGTTGATCATGGAGGCTCACCTCCCAACCTATACCTTTTCAAGGTCACCCCTGAGCTTGGGGATCCAGAATGGAATGAGATACAAAGAGGTAGTCCACAAACACACAAAAAAACTCATTCAGACAAATAAGCACAAAGGTAAAACTCCCTTACATGGCAAAACATGAGGAAGGTCTCTAAGAGGCCTTCCTGAAATAGGGGTGGTGGTAGAATATCACAGGAGGAGAAGCCAAAGTATCAAAACAAAGTCTCAAGCTACACATGGACTTGGAATGACCATCTACACAAGATGCAGTCATAAAAATAAACCTCCTTATGCCCCCTAGGTGCCCTCGGCCATACTTGGTATCATGAGTATCAAGAACCCCATGTCTTTCCCTCTTCACATGGGAGACTCTAAACTAACCTGGATTCATTTTCTACCACCCCCATGAAGGTTACTCTTCCCTCCCAAGGGTGAGTGTGCCTTGAAGAAAACCCATTCACGAAATAAAAATAACATTCTAAAACTCCAAAAACTCAAACTTTGAAAAAAACTTAAAATATACATAGGACTCCATTAATGGAGCTCCAAGCAAGAACATACATAAACAAGAAAAATTTACTCTAAGAGTAACCAACCTTACTCCAAATCTTAAGGCAAACTAAAATTTTGAGATGAGCTATCCTTCCAAGCCTTCTCTTCCAAAAACTCCTTTAATCTGAAAATGTCTCTAAAGGTAGAGAGTGGGTGAGCAACCCAAACTCTCCCTAAAACCTTCCCTATAAAGGCAAACCTCTAGACTATGAGTAACTTATCAAAGAAGAGGTGACCCTAACCATCCCTTTCTTTCCACTTTCCTTCCTTCTCCATAAATGGAGTTAAATGCCACTTGGGAAGAAAAGAGAGGTTAACCAAAACCACACAACTCTTCAAATTTGCTCAATTTTAAAAAGGAGACTTTATGGGAGTCATAATTGGGTTTTAAGGCTCTTAATGGGTTGAAAATGACCCCTAACCCCTAGGGTACCAAGCTGGGTAGCTAAAATTGACCCCGGTTACCTCTAGGAGCCTAAAAGACCCTCCTAAACTATACCTAAAGTTAACCCATATAATTCTAAGAGAATTTGGCCATCTAGAAACTTCCTAACCTTGGGTAGGATTGGGTACTACACTAGGTAACCCCTAGTTAACCCTACACCTATCCTTGATTTAATTAACTAGCCATTCCAACGCTTAATTACAATAATTGCTAAAATTGACACAATTTAATAAATAAATGACATGTCTAAATCACATTCACATTACTAATTTAAATATACACATACAAACCACATTCACGAATAAACAACATATACAACAAGGTCCATATTTCTTTGTATAAATAGGAGCTTGGAATTCACAGAATATAATATAGGTTCCAATTCTAGGTCCCCAATTTAGATCCATGGTCAACTATCCCTACACACTCATTGCACATATCAGTAGGTCCAAAATAACATGATATGAAAGCATAACACATCATTAATACTTTATTGTATCTAAACTATATCTGTATTTGAAATTAAATAAACATATCATCGGTTTCCTAAATCAATTTCCATCACAATTACATCCACACAATTATCCCCATATATGACATCATCATAAACTGAAATTGAATCAAAATATAAGGTTTCTCGAGTGTACCATGATTACATAATCAGGTACTGAATATATAACATAGGATTCAATAGATCCTCACATACATAAGAGTCTTAATAGTCAAAGTATGTCTAAGTAATAATCACTGAAAGCATAGAAAATAAAGTAGTAAAACTATGACGGTCTAAGGTAGGTCTCACACATCTTCAATATCATCTTGAGAATTACCGATGAGATTATGTAATGATGAGGCATATATATATATATATATATATATA
>MU228317.1:711631-765154 GCA_018584345.1 Thuja plicata | reverse complement strand
AAAATTATATATATATATATATATATATATATATATATATATATATATGAAGACTTTTTGTAAAGCGAAGATATAGATGAGTGAATGTATATGTGTATGTAAGAATGCAAATGGAAGATGCAAGAGCAGAGGTTGACAGAGATCATTGGAGAACTATGACTGGAACTATCTAAGCATTGAAGATGCTTGTTTTGTTCATTACCGTGAACACTTTGTAACACAAGTTTTGTTGTAAGAGTTGTAAGCTCAGTTGGCCCCTAACAGGGTGTTGTATACCTTTAATAGAGTTGTTATTCATTTAACAAGGAAATGTACTATGTAATATTTAGCTCCTAATAGGGCTAGGTCTCCTAATAGGGAAACTATACTTTAGTGCATGCTTGTGGGTACCATCCCCATCGGGGTTTTCCCTTGGCCACGGTTTCCTCGAAAACAAATAATGGTGTTATGAGTTTTGTGTTATTTATTTATGTTCTTTTCATTTCAGTAAGCTTATGGTTTATTTGGAATTGGTTTAAGTTTAATTTAAAGTGTTGTAATACTGATTCACCCCCCTCTTAGTATTACTTAATCCTAACAATTGGTATCAGAGCTTTTAGCCCTTGGAGAGAAATTCCAACAGCTCAAGGGAGATTAGAATGGATTCATAAAATTTACAAGATAAGTTTGAGGCAGCACTTGAAGACCTTGATAAAGCAAAAGAAGAAAATGGTGACTTGGGATTCAATTTAAGAAGAGCTGAGGGATTCATCGAGAAACTTAATGATCAACTTGAACTTTCCAGAAATCAGAGACAGGATCTTATGGTTCAGATAAAAGAGGATTCAGACAATGATAATTCAGATCAGATAAAACAACTTGAACAAGAGAATGATACTCTGAAACTTAATAATGAAATGATGGCTAAAGAGATTCAACAAAAAAGAATGCTAAGATCAAGACTGAAGAAGCTTTGAAAGATGCTAATACTCTGATGGGACAAATGAAGATTGACCTTGATCATTACAAGAACAAGTATCTAGAATTGGAGAAATATAATCAGATTATAAAAGGTGAACTCGGTGAGACAAAGAAACACATTGAGAAACTTCACATGACTAGTGACTTGATCCATGAACAAAGAGACAGACATAAACCTAAAGGTGATATGACTGGTATTGGCTTTAATGAAATTGAATGTTCTAAGAATCAAGAAAAAAATCTGATGCAGAAAAACCTACTCTTGAAGAACCTAAAGAATAGATTAGACCTTTCAGAGGTAGATGTTTTGGATGTAACAAGTTTGGACACATGAAGAGAGATTGCAAAGGTAATACCCCTTTTAGAACTTTTTTTGGTTATTGTTTTAATTGCAATGCATATGGTAACAAGAAAGCATAATGCATATTACCCAATCAAACTAGATACAGACAAGACAACAACAGAGAAGAATCAACAACTAAGGTCACATGTTACAAATTCAACAACCTTGGACACATTTCAAGGAATTTTAAATTACAAGTTAATCAGTATAGTAAACCTCCTATATGCTAAAAATGTAACAATTCAGGTCACATAGCGAAGTTTTGCAGGTATAATGGAGTAAATAATAGAAGAGCACCACCTCCTATGGATACAAAGAGGAATAACAGTGATAGTGGTAAGAGTATGGTAGAATACAAGAGTGATTTTGACAATTGTTTTAGGAAAGCAGAAGATAAAAATAGTGTTAAGGTATGGAGAGTCAAAGAGTATAATGATGTACTAGTTCAGGAAGAGATAATAGATGCTACTAGATCTTCACTTGATGCTAGCAAAGCAGAATCAACCTAACTGGCCAAGCATGTCCTTAGGGGGAGCATTAGATGAGCATAAAAGAATATATCCAACCCCTGATTATGTGAAGTAAGCTCCAACGAGCTTAGGTATGATATTTGCAGACATCATGGAACTTATATCTAAGAACACAACATCGGACGATGCATATTTTATGATCACGAGATTTATGATTGACTGGACAGTATTAGGTAATGTGCATTTTACACTTAACAATGTATAAATCACATATTTCTTTACCATTTAACGATAAATGACCTAAGGAGATCAGAGAGAAAAGAGAATCAGACTATCTAGCAATTACATTGCGTGATTGATCGAAGTGAAAACTAAGAATTCAGTGTGTAAAATGTATTTACATCATCTACTCATACAGAAGCTATGGATGCACCTTTTATTTATGATGTTGTAGATCAACCTAGATACAAGTTTAAGAAACATCCATTCAAGTCTTGTGAAGATGACCCTGAAGGAGCATTTTCCCATACACCGCACGATGTTTTGCATGTAGAGGAAATTAGGGAATTCATTCATTGCAAGTATGATATACTGGGTGTTGATGAAATTTCTACTGAAATGGAATACATGACTGATAATGGAAAAATGAGGGATGAATTCAAACACATCGACAACCTGAGCGTCATGAAGATATTAGATTTGTATGAATTCAACGAAGATGAATGGTTTAAAATCTTACTCACCAGAGTTCATGATCAGTTCATATGGATAGGAGAGCAACCTATAAAGATATGTAGTCAATTGATTCATGAGATAACTGGATTAGACAACACTGGAGCTATCCCTATGGCTAAGAAGAACATAAAGAAACAAGTCAAAACCCTAACACATTCAAAATGGGACAGGCAAGCTATGACAGTGAATGATATTTTCTTACAGGATGTCAAATTGATTATGATGATACTTGGATACAAATTATATTATAGCAGTAGCCCTAATTCTGTATCTACAGGTGTTATCATGATGGCCTATAGGACGGTGAAAGAAAACACTACTTATAACCTATGTGAGGTTCTGGCACAACAGTTTTTGGAGAGTGTTAAACTAATCAAGAAGGATAAATCTAAAACCTTTTGATTTGGCTCACTCTTAATGCATATGTATATCCACATTGAGCACAAGTTTGCAGGCATGTACCCTAGTGGATGGAGAAAAGGGATACATACTGGTATTCAGATTTATGAGAGCTACAAAAGACAAAATAGCACATGGGTTGATGGTGAACTGTTTGGCATGATAAAGATTCTTCAGAGGAAAATGAAGGAAAGAGTTAGAATTCCTGAAGAAATAGTTGAAAAATACAAGGATGTGATTTTTTTTATGGTTGAAACTGATTGCGTATGTTTTGAGGCAGTTATACCTAGGAAGAAATGGTGTTAGCATATGGGCTATGAAGTTAGTTCAGAAGTTCTAACTATGCAGATTGAACATGTGTTGGCATTTGAAGTAGATACATCCGAGGAGAGATGGGGCACCTATGAAGAAAAATAGCTAAAGTCAAAGAAGAGAAAACCATAGGCATGAGGAAAAGAAAAGTAGATAAAATTTCTGATGATTGTGGAGCTAAGGCGGGTTTGACTAAAGAAGAGTTGAGAGAAGTAAAGAAGAAGGGAGCAGAGCGATCTTTTGGGTTGGCAAGTACTGCTACTGCAACCCTTCCACCTCTAGAGATTGAACAAGTAATTATTCCACCTTCTAAAATTATTGATGTAACCACCCCTTCACAACCATAGAAGACATCACAAGAAGAGGCAGTAAAGATTATTCCTCGAGTAAACACTAGATCCACAAAACTGGATTCACCTCCTAAGGAACAAAGGACTGAAGGAGAAGAGAAGAAAACTGAAAAAGAGACCACTAGTGATAGACAAGTGTGGAAGCTAGACTTGAAGATGATTGATAAGAGATCTATTGAGAAAGGGAAGCTTATTCCAGTGAACAAGTACTATGTTAGGTATGAGGAATCTGATAAACTTAAGATTGGAGACATTATGGTAAATCACTTACTTGTTTTCAAGAAGAATCTACTAGAGTTAGAGGGAAGTATACCTGAGGAACTATATGGTAGACTAGAAATAAGGAAACATCTTGCACACATTGAAGATGAGGCTATTAGGAATCAAGCTATTGATGACATGCTTCTAGTAGTTTCAATACAAGAAAGAGAAAGAATACTTAATGCACTCAAACCCTTATTGAGAACTAAGACAAGATTGGTGAAAATTATGGGAAGAAAGTATGAATAAGTCTTAGAGGAGACTCAAAAGGCATTAGATCAGATACTAATGAGCAATGTTCCTGAGAAGACTCCACTTCCTAAAACTACTATGCCTGCACCTATAGGAATTGGTGATTGTTCTAAGACAACTGAGGTGAATGTTAAGAAGAGAGAAGATATCATGCAACCTAATTTATATGTTTTTGGTGTGCCTGTGACCCTTGACACTTCACTTGATGAGAAGGACCCATTTGCAGGAAATATTGACAATGCAATTGCAGATGAAAAGGAAGAACATGAAAAGGAAGAATAGGAAAAGGAAGAACAAAAAGTGGAAGAACAGGAAAAGGAAGAGCATAAAATTGAGTCTTAACAGAGAAGTGAGACAGATGTAGCAAAAGAGAAAGAGACAAGAGCTGTGGTAAAACATGAACCTAATACATCTACTGCTCTATTATTGGCAAGTATGGAGAGAACTTTAAGTACTGATGTTGACACCATGGATGAGGTTGAGTTGATGAGACTATCTTTCATCGCATTCTCTAAAGCTAAAGAAATATTTGAGCAGAAAGGAGATAAAAGGTCTAAGGTAATCACTAGGACAGTCAATACTGTGAACAAACTCCTCCTAGTACCTATTGTATTTCAAGGAAAAGATGAAGTAGAGAATCTAAGGTTGACACTAGATGATTTTGACAGTCACTATGAATCTTTAGTGAAGATTGCTGAATAGAAGGCCGAGAAGAGTTATCTAGAGAAGAAGTTGAAGGAAGTTTTCTAGTCTATCTCATAGGACTTGGGCATTCTAAAAGAAGCTACAGCTAAGGCCAGAAGTCGTGTCACACATGGAAGGATACTATACAACTATTTCATAAATCTTATCAAACATATTCAAAACATTGAAGATATTTTAGCAAAGGAAAGGGCTACACTGAATAGAATGATGGATAGTTGTGAGACCTCCGCACAATCTATATTAAAGATGGAAAGGAGAATAACAAAGACTTATAACAAGATGAATGTATTGGATATTGAGAAAGGGAGATTCATGACAAGATTTGGTCTGTTGAAGAATCTAATCACTCCTAAACTATCAATTCTTGAAGTTCATTTATCTGATATGGAGAAGAATGCATAATCATTAATAAACTATATGCCCACAGAGTTAAAATCCGCAGAGACATCATCCTATGCACTAAATGGACTAATTCATGTTAGTCAATTGTTGATTGATTCATGGAGCACTGAAGTTAAGATCATGGAAGACACCTTCCAGGATGTACTTATGGGTTGTCATTTATGGAAACATATATGGTATATTGATCGATTGGATCGAAGTACAATTTTGGAGATACAGTCTTCAAAATGACTAAGTATAGAAGCATAAATACAGAGTATGACAATATTATTTTGGGTATCGAAGATCAAGTACGATGAGTTATGACTTGCGAGCTTAGTGGAAGATACTATGGAGTATGTATGACCTCCACCTTAGATTGATTTAATTTTGGTGATGATTACAGTGAGTTAGAGAGATTTGAAGACAAGCGAAGACAACAAAACAACGTAACAGAGCAGTTGAATAGTAGTGATTATTTAAGGAGTATGTTGTGGACTCATGTCAAGCTAAGTTGGATTATAATTTTGGATAACCTATATTTTGGTTATGTAAGAGCCCCGACTTTGTATTTTCTCTTTACATTATTTATTTCTGTATTGAGAGATGACTATGAGATAATGTTAAGAGAGCCAACTTAATGTTGAGAAATATATATATATATGAAGACTTTTTGTAAAGAGAAGATATAGATGAGCGAATGTATATGTGTATGTAAGAATGCGAATGTCAGATGCGAGAGTAGAGTTTGACAGAGATCATCGAAGAACTATGACTGGAACTATCTAAGCATTGAAGATGCTTGTTTTGTT
Organism: Thuja plicata; assembly: GCA_018584345.1. Classification (NCBI taxonomy): domain Eukaryota; kingdom Viridiplantae; phylum Streptophyta; class Pinopsida; order Cupressales; family Cupressaceae; genus Thuja; species Thuja plicata. The sequence goes on along the minus strand of MU228317.1, from coordinate 759,174 downwards.
CATTACTGATAACACTTTGTTACAAAAGTTTTTTTGTAAGAGCTATAAGCTCAGTTGACCCCTAACAGGGTGTTGTATACCTTTAATAGGGTTGTTATTCCTTTAACAAGAAAATGTACTATGTAATATTTAGCTCCTAACAGGGCTAGGTCTCCTAATAGGGACACTATACTTTAGTATATGCTTGTGGGTACCATCCCCACCAGGGTTTTCCCTTGACCAGGGTTTCCTCGACAACAAATAATGGTGTTATGAGTTCTGTGTTATTTATTTATGTTCTTTTCATTTCAGTAAGCTTATGGTTTATTTGGAATTGGTTTAAGTTTAATTTAAAGTGCTGTAATACTGATTCAACCCCCCTCTCAGTATTACTTAATCCTAACAATCATTCACGCTTATTAAAGAGAATTCTTATTACATCATTTGGTTGGCAAGTATTTATGAATCAATGTTGAATAACAAAATATTATATCTACATTCTATTAGGATCAGAGGTCCTTATATATTCTAATATATTGAATATATATTAAATGCATATATTTAATAACCATAATACAAGAAATATATATCACTTGTACATCTTATATATATAGAGTACAAAGGATATATATATATATATATATATATATATATATATATATATATATATATATATATAATAAGATCATAAAGTTTTAAATTAATATGATATTATATATATGGTGGTTAATAAATTTCTTTTATATGTATGTTTTCTACACATAGTGGTAATACATGAGAAATTAATGTATATATGTCCATATTTAGATATGTTATTACTTAGTACTTGAAGAGGAAGGGACTGTAGTATTTCCAAGGAGAGGCATGTCTAAATCTAGTCAATAGGTTGATTCCCAAGATAGGGTAGGGATCAACGTCCCTTAAAACCTTGAGGGCATAGTCCCAAGACAAGATAAGGGCTTGGATCTGTAAAATTTGAGGGAATCCTATTGTGATTGATATCTAAGCAACTTGGTTATGTCCTAATCTTCTTCTTCTTGAATTGAAGTGGTAATAAGGGTAACATGGACATTAATGAGCATAAATAGTAAGATTTCTTAATATGTTTGGTGAATGTATAAATTCCCTTACTTTGAATAATGGAATAGCGTAGTTGAAATCAATATGTCTTGATCAATTCAGTTTAAGCCTTATGATAATAAATACGGGACAATTATGGCTATAATAGGCCTAGACCTAGCAGGGACATTACAGGTATCATAAAATGAATGATTAAAGTTTTGTTGGGAGCTAATTTGAACATCACAACACACCCACACCCAAAAATAAGGAAAGAAGATTTTCCTCAATGTTTTTGTCGAAAAGATTGATGCCTTCATTGATATGAATAAACCTACAAGTCAAAGAAAAATTTCAAGCTAGAAAATGAAGCATGCATGTGTGTACCTCCATTAACGAGGCACCCATAACTGCTTTTGCTATGCAACAATCCATATGTTACTTATCTCTTAGCTCTATTATGGACGAGTCAATTTAATTACTCAACTACAAGAATACCTACAACCTAGAGGAAAAATGCTAAAATTCAGCCAAAAGAACATGTCTTACCAAAATGTTTTCAAAGAAGATGAATTTTGATTTAAATTCCACCAAACGAATAATCAAGTTGTCAGAATTTTGTTGCAACCGACAGTTTTCAAATCTGCTATAAGCTTTTTCTCGAGTATGAAATCAAATTACATTGGCACAATGGATCTGTGAATTGAATATACATTAATTAGGTGATTAAATGTCAAAATCTAGATTAGCGTGCCCACATGCATCACATCTAACAATGTAAGAGGTATTTATTAATCATTTATTGAGCTAATAAAATTTATAAAAAAGGTAAAGAATAATTTTTTCATTGACTATTCTAAATATGAACCAATAGAGGGAAAGATAAATGACATTTTTAAAATCAATAAATAAAAATAATAATTATAGTCTATAGAATAGTTGTCCAAAATATTTAATTCTATGTATTAATTGGTTGAACAACTAAAAAGATCAATTCAATGAATGCATTAGTATCCCAACATAAGTAAGAACTAATAATACAATAATATGCCATTATAATATAATCCCAATATAATATAATATTACAGTAATATAATTGCATAATATTATTTTACTACTGTTATATGTTTACGTTATTATAATTATATTTATAATATAAATATTCAATATATCATATAATTATAACAAGCCACCATAGAGCTAATATGACTAAAAAATTATATCTATAATACTTGCATTGCTAAGTAATTATATGCAATTATCATTCACAGTGACATGAGCTATTACTATACACAAATCCCAAGATCTAACACTACAAAAAATAACAACAAAAAAAGACATTCCAACAATCAACACTAAATATATTGAATGTAAATTGTAGAAAACATTTTCTATTTTTAAATCAACTTATATTCATTTCTATTTAAATTTTAAAATTTTAAAATTTATTTGTGTATGTTATAAAAGATTATCACTACTAAATAGAGGTGATTTGTACCCTCCAATATATTATTCAATGTAAATCAAACTAGCTTAATATTGCAACTCACACCTCTTTTTGGTTACTTTACTTGTAACCCCAATTGCAAAACCTCTGCAGCTAAGTGTTGTTTTATATGAAGTTGAAGTTCAGATGAATAGAGCGAGTGCCAAATTAATCAAACCGCATAAAACAATACGACTGATGCAATACGACTACTTGCCATCTGAAACGAAAATATGTTTGCGTGCCAGTGCAGACAGTCTCAGTTTGATTGTTTTTGTAAACAAAGATATATTTTGGCTTGCCCTGCAACATAGGTAAATGCTTTTAAAATCTTATAGCGCTAACAGTGAACGGTCGAATTTTAAACTTGCCACTGTTTTCGACGACTTTGTCCACAACTCTTCTGCGATTCTGGCAGGTCTTCTGTTTTCGTTATCCGTGTTATCGTTTCTGCGGCAAGATAAGCCGCAGAGGCCAAATATTCTCCCGCGCTCGGCCAAAAGAGGTAACTTTCCTTTTAACTGCAAAATTAATTTTCAATATATTTGAGTTTATGCATTCCTATGTTTGTTTTTCATGATTTTATGAATTTCACATATTCAGATCAGGGATTACTGTAACATTTTGCATTGTGCATTACGTTCAGGCGTTGTGCTTTTCTTTTTTTCAGTTGTTTTGTTCTGTTCTGCATTCTTTGGGTTATTTATTTATAAATCCTTCAGAATTTCAAATTTTTTTATATTTATTTTCTATTTTGCATTTATTGTAAAATACAAATAGATTATATGAGGTTTCTTTCATGTGTTTTGTGCAATGTATGCAAACTGTACTGCATTTTGTGCAAAACCCTAACTGTGAAATGTAGGCATATTGCTTTGTCCAAAATATGCGAGAACCTGTGTCATAATAGAAGAATAAAGTGTTTTTAGGGTTTGTTTGTACTGATGTTCAAAAGCAAATACGTTGAATGGTCTGATATGTATATTGACAGGAAAAGCTCATACAGCTATATTTACAGAATCCCTTTAAATTTATTGTAATTCATGCAACAGTACATACAATGTTGTAGCATACATGAGATTACTGCAGTTAAATTTTTGTCTCTGGGGTCTCCAGCTATTGTTTACAGCCTCTTGACTTATTATTTTTAGTTTTAATTTTTTTATTGAAATGAAATTCTGTTGAATTATGCTGGTTTGATTGGATTGCGCTGCTGGTTCTCGTTCTAACTGGATTTGAAATTATGTGGAATTAGTGTTAGAGAAAGCAAAAATTCATATATATTTGAGGACTTTTAACCAGTTATCAGTTTTACATTCATCTTTTATGGAGCCTTTGTATTGACCGCTGTCCTGAAATTCCTCTGTAACTCTTCATGCGCTGCATATGGTTCCGGATTTGGCATTCGTGACTAGCAGGGCAGTTGCATGTTTTTATGTAGCCTTTGTATTGACTGTGGTTTTGAAATTCTTATGTAGCTCTTTATGCCCTGCATATGGTTCCACATTTGGCATGCGTGTCTAGCAGAGCAGCTGCATCTACAACATGTAGCTGCCCGATAACACATGACAAAATCCTCTTTTCATTATGATGTTATGGATGTTCATACACTGTACAAAGTTCCTATTTTGGCACACGTGGGAAGAATGCCATCAGAGGTTGTTGAGTCTAGCTTTACACCCGCCAATTGCATTTGCTTGAAAGTTTCTAGATGCTTTTTGGCAATTCCTTTTCGTACATATTCTGGAATCATCTCAATCCACAAGACTGCATGTACTAGAAGCAAAGTGTAAACACTTTGCGTGCCTTTTCTATGATTCCACATTGTCCATACATGTCAACAAGGGCAGTTGAAAATACAACATCTAACAAAATTGCTCGTCCTTTATGTTTTGATGGGTGTCCATACCCCATTCCAAAGCTCCCATTTAGATAGTGTTAGGGAGGAAGCTGGAAAGATTGTTGAATCTGACTTTACACCCGACAATTGTGTTTGTTTGAAAAATCTTTAAGGGTCTTTTAAGTCACCCAATGCTCTGTATTTGGGCTTTGAATTCTCTTAATTTAAAAAAAAACTCTTCCTGTTTCAAAATGGCTTCTTCCTTCTTAGGGAAGCAGGATAAAAAGATGTATAAATCTATGTTACCCCAAGTTTCCCAAATGGAGACGATAGGGGATGGGGGATGCGTTTCAGGCCCCCCGATTTTTCAGGTCATTGTTTGGGACGACAGAGGATGGAAAAGGGGATGACTACATAAAAAACAGGGATTTGTTTTAAAAATTATATAGGGAAATTTTAAATATTCATATGATAACATTTTTTTTGGAAAAAGGGGGTAAAGATTTATTCATATCAAATCAAAGAGTACAAAGCAAAGAGAACAAAGAAGAAAGCCGCAAGCCTAACCAAGAACACCCTACAAACAATAGGAGGATGATCCAAAAGGAACCCTGCCAAGAAAGTGACTACACAATTCTGTCCTTTATAATTAACTTTTCCAAAGTCTCTGAGTACTTTGGGCATAAGGGCCCCAACCATACATCCCACCTATCCAGGTTCTCAGATGCCCATTTTGCCAGACAATCTGCCACTCTATTCCATTCCCGAGGGATATGACCAAAAGAAATATGATCCAAAGATGAACACAGATTCAAGATCTGCTTTACCACCAAGGCTAAATGCCAATGAGCTCCATCCACATGTTGGTCATTCAACATATTAATAACAAATTAAGGATCAAATTCACAAACAATCCTCTTCCAACCACGGGAACATCCTCTTTCTATTGCATGAAGAATAGGTAGAGCCTCTATAAGGTTATTAGAATGCTGCCCCTTATAAGTAGAAAAAAAGAAGACAACATCTCCATCGTAATCTCTACCAATGCCACCAATTACTGCATGTCCAAGATTCCCCCTAGAAGAACCATTAGTATTGACTTTCAAGACTCTCAGGAGGAGGGAGCCGTCTATCCTCTCTATGGATTTTCTGTTTGGCCTGCCTTGATAATCTCCTTACAAAGGAGCCCACACCATTACCAACTAGTTTTAAATTCTTTATCACAACTAGAACACTAGAGTCCACAGGTAGAAATAGGTCACATTTTGCTGAAATAGTTTCTTGTAGCCTACTGACAATCTTTCGCTCGCCATTTCTGAATCTTGAAAGATCCGTCGATTCCTTTCTAACCATAAATTCCAGATGATGAAAGTCGGGCCAAGAATCCAAGCAACTTGTAGAAAAAAGGTCTTAGTTGGAGGACAACCCAAACTTTCCCAAAACTCTACTAAAGAGGTGGCATGGACATTGGCATGATTCTATGCTCCCCACCACAGGTGCCAAATCTCCCTAGCGTAAGGACATTGAAAGAAGAAATGAGAAATACATTCTTCGCTACTTTTACAGAAAACACAGATAGAAGGACCTTGAAAGCCTCTCTTTTGCAAATTCTCCCAGGTGAGGCACTTACTTTGGGCAACTGGGCATAGAAAAGTTGCATTTAGGCTAAGAGAAATTATTCAGAAACCTACTTCCACCAAGGTACATCGCCCCAACCATGCAACTAACTATCCAGCTCAAGGTAACCAGAGGCAACCGAAAGTTTGCCCTTTGGATTTGGACCCCAAAGCCAAAACATCCCTTCCCTTAAGGGCACTGCAGAGTCCACCAGCTAAAATCTCAGCTAGCTCTTGAACAATCTCTTTAGTACCACCCAAAGGCCACTCATGAGGATCCTTTCATCATGTAACCTCCAATTGACCCTTGAGCTTAGTAGTCTTAAAATCTTACACCCTACTCCAACCAGCTTTGACCAAAGTGTTACAAAGGGGTTGAAGGTGAGGAAATTGAGAAATAATTGGGAGTCGACCATTCTAGGAATCATGCCAAAAAAGAGCATCAAATCCCCTATTACAAATCGAAAAAAGACCCCCCTTGATGAGTTTCTCCCCTCTTTTGAGAGTGCCCCAAATCATGGAGCCCTTACCCGCCAAACTGCATCAAGGCACATCCACTCTGTTAACTCCCTTGAGGTACTTGTGAGTAAGGATTCTGGCCAATCCCGATCTTGATAAGTACACCATTTCAATATAACTTAGCAGGTAAAACCTGACCAATCAAACTTGCTGATAGGAGCCCCAAACCACCCTCTTGCTTCAGCCTACAGTCAAAATCCCATCTAACCAGGCTTCATTTTGAAGAAAGAAAATTACCAGACCAAAGAAATTGGCAAGAGAAAGCATCAAACTCTTTCACAAAGCTAGAGGGAGCAACCTGCACAAAGCATCTGTAAATAGGAAGAGTCTGCACCACTAACTTCAATAGAGTCAACCTTCCAGCAGACTAAAGCCATTTGCAAGTCCAGTTGCTAACCCTCTTGTGAAATTTATCCAAAATCTCCCGTCAAAGTTGTCTGTGTTGAGACCCCACGCCAAGAGGAATCCCAAGATAAACCATAGGAAGAGAGCCAATTTGAAATTTAAGAATATGAACAATCCTATTTTGAATAAGCCGAGGAGTATTAAAGAAAAAGATAGAAGACTTAGCCTCATTAATTTTCTGCCTTAGGCAGACAAATAAATGTTTAGAGTTATAAAATTAATAGCTTCATTGATTTTGGCCCTACACATCAAAGCAGTATCATCAATAAACTGAAGGTGAGAATAAGGAGGCAAACTATTGCACCATCTCCGACCTTGAATCAGGCCTTGACTAACACTGGATTTAATATATCTATTGAGCCCCTCTGGCATGATGATGAATAAATAAGGAGAAAGTAGGTCCTCATGCCAAAGGCCCTTAGAAGCACCGAACAACTCAGAAGATTCTCCATTAATTAGAATGGAGAAGGAAGTAGAGGAGACACAACTCATGACCCAATTAGCCCAATTGCCACTAAATCCAAAAGTCAAATTAACTTTTTGTAAAAAGGCCCATTTAACTCAGTAATAAGCTTTTGCCATGTCAGGTTTGATGAACATTGCCCTTTGCTTAGAAGTCACCATATAATGAATGACCTCCGCAACAATCGCTATCCCATCAAGAATCTGTCTGCCAACAACAAATTCACCCTACTTATTAGAAGTCAGAGCTTTGAGGCACTCATTTCAGCAATCAATTTAGTGACAATCTTATAAACCACATTACAGAGAGCAATGGGTTTGAACTGATCTAATCTATTCTCGCTATCCTTTTTAGGGATAAGAGCCAAAAATTTAAAAAGTAGCATTTATGGCCTCTTAACATCTGCTTTTTTTTGTGACTCTTGAACCACCTCAACTGGGAAGCCATCGAGGCCTGTGGCTTTACCTTTTTTCATGCAAAAAACAACATCCTCCACTTCTTGCAGAAAGATGGGGCGAATGAGAGCCTTATTCATTTAATTAGAAACCAGAGGGTGAATCTATTCCAGAATGGAGATTTCATCCTCACTAGCAAGAGGGGAATCTTCTGTAAACAAGGCAGAGAAATATTGATAATATTCCCAAGAGATTTCTCCAAGTGAGGAGAGCTAAGCACCTTTTAAAGACACAAGAGAGGTAATGAGATTGCCATTTCTTCTCGCCTTGACAGAATTATGAAAAAAGACAGTATTCCTATCTCCTTCGTGTAACCAATCAATTCTAGATTTCTGCTTCCAAAAAATCTCTTTACGAAGTTCCCATTCCTCCAGTTCCTTAACTACCTCCCGACTTAGATCCAAGGTAAATCCTTGATCTTGGATCAAACGAGTGATAGAATCTAGTCGAGCTTGGGCTGCCTTTTTATTGAAGTGCAAGTTCCCAAAGCATTGCGTATTCCACCTCTTGAGCTTATATTTCACATATTGCAATCTTTTGACAAAAGAATAGATGACCTTGCCATAAGAAGGCTTCCCTTCATACCACCAATCAGTCACTAAATCGTAAAGAGAAAGATCTCATAACCACATAAGTTGAAACTTAAAAGAAGGGTTCTTTGAAGGTTTGGAGGAAACCGTTGAGATATTGATCGACCAGTGATTGAAACCCCTCCAATCCATGATCTCTGAGCTGGCATTCCATCTCTCACCCATCTAGCAACAAGAAACAAGAAATCTGTCAAGTCTCTTTGAAATCACATCCTCTCCACTTCTCTTGTTGTTCCAAGTGAATATGCCATTATTTGGCTTCACATCAATAACATTCAAGAAATCAATATTATCATTAAGGAGGATGGCAGAAGGATCAAGTCTGATCGCGCCCCTCTTGTTTCCTCCAAGCTGCAAATTGCATTGAAATCACTAGCCATAAGCGAAGGGAGAAAGGGCACCAGAGAGTGGACAAATCTAATGTGGTCCCAAAGCTACGATTTGCCAAAGAGATCCGTAGGAGCATAATCATTAGTAAAATGATAGATTTCTCTTGAATCTAAACAAGAGGCAACCATAGAGATAGAAGAACGACTTGAAATCCACCACTGAGGGACAACCTTCCTAGGGTCCCAAAAACCAGCCAATCCACATGAACTACCATGGGCTCCAATGTAATGTCCCATTTTTATCAGGCTTGGAAAATGAAATATGGCTTGGAAAATAAAATATTATTTAATTCCTAAAACTTAAATATTTCAAAAGTGGGGATTAAATAATAATTAATTATTATTATTACCTAAATATTAAATTAAGGTAACAATAATAATTAAAGTGACTTTAGGAAATAATGATTAATCAATTAAAGTCACTAATCCATACTGAACAACAACTTAATGGACCTGAAAATAATATTATAAAAATGGAGTTTGAGAATTGATGTGGGCATGGAATGGTTTTCTATTTTCTTTTATAAATATTTCTGAGGAGTCCCTCAGATTTACAGACTCAAGTTGAAAACCTGGGATTCACCATTTTCAGCAGTGAAAGACCTGCTCTAGATGGCCTTGGAGGAGTCAGACAAGCTTGTTAGTTGGAACATCAAGATTGACAGATTTGCAAGATGCAAAGCCGATTGATGTTGCCCTCAATGTATTTGCCGATGCCGGGGACTATGATTAGTATTGGGTTTCAATATTGACTACTTCCTTCCTTAATTTTGGCAATTCGCATTTCCTTTGCGTGAATTCATTTAATTGCACTAGATAGGAATGATCCAGTGTGTGAGTAAGTACTGGAGGCCGTTTTAAGTGCTCGAGTGTCGGGGTTGGAGGAATAAATTATCATACTTTTCCATTGAGTATATTTGCCATGTGAGTTTATTAAAGTTGAGCATTACAAACAATTATTTTATCGGGTCTTTCACTAGTATGAAACATTATATTTGATGGCCGGAAGAAATAATATGGGCTCTAATTGGTCAATTTTTCAAGATCCCGTGAATAATTTCAAGGTTTTTGTGGGAAACAAAGTCTTTAATTTAATTCAGCTCTCCTATTCGTCGATTGATATTCTAGAAAAATCTTCTGTGAAGCCGTGGAGCCTTCTCTCTCCTGCCGCACAGGACATTGTGAATATTTACTGAGACTGCTGGGATTATTAACAAAGACACCACAACTTCCAGCATCATTGCGAATACTTGGGACTGCCGTGGAAACTCACCTGGGCACGACCATGAGATAAATTGGGAGAGACGGGCCTGAAACATTTTATGCATACCGTGAGTAGCTTCTGGGGAAGGGATACCAGTCAATAACCGTAAGCAACAGAGACACCAAGGATGAAGCTGTCAGTGATTAGGAAGTGTTCGGGTGTGTAGAAGGAATAGCAAGTCGACACAGTCAAGGCCCTCAATCACTATTACCAGGTGCTGCTATTAACACTATGAACTGTGTATACTCCTATTGCTTGTGCATCAATTGTAATTAAGGCAAGCTAATTTCATTGGTCTTGTTTGAAGGAGTTAGATTGGACACTGATTATAGTTGTGACATTATTATTGCTGTCTCTGCATAATAGAGTTTTCTGATTTATTTGCATATCTGAAGCAAATAGATTACTACTGTGGATGCATTATTGATGAAACTCAGAAGTTTATATATGTATACTGTTTAAACTTAAAACAATGATTTCTCTACTGCCTATAGACAGTGTGTAAAGAGTTGGTAATTTGTGTTGCATTTGTGATTCAAGAACCCAGAGAACTTCATATTATACCGCATACTAACTGTTTGACAAAATATCACTGAGTCAAAACGAAAATTATTGGGTCTAGAACAATAGGGGATCTTACATCCAACACAGTAAGAAGCACCACGTGACCAAATTCTAGGAACTCTATTTACCGTACCATCTACTGTCAATTTAGTTTCCTGAATAAAGACAATGTCAGGAAAATGGATATCAATAAAATCACAAACAATCTTTTATCTAGGGATGCTATTCAAACCCCTCACATTCCATGATAAGACAAACATTTATGAGATTGGGAAAAATGGGAGTCAATGGGTTTCACTAACGGGGATTCTACCAAAGTATCCCCAATAATCTTCACCTTTTCCTGGTTTGTCTTCCACCCAGTCCTCGAAGGTTTCTCCAAAGGTCCCCTTTTAAGGGGTTTTTGCTGCAGGCCTAGTGCAGAAGAACCTCTATTACTTTTTCTTGACTCCAAAGCCTCTTTTAGTAGAGGAGAGACTGGAACTGTCAAAGCTACACCATCTCTCAAGATCAAAGTCCCATTTTGTTCAGACACTTTTGGAATCCGAGGAGGTAAATCTGTATCCATTTGCCTATCCCGCTGATCCACCATAGACAAGTTCTGATTATCATTCCCTTTGTCCTTTGACAATGCCACTCTCATTGAGTTAGCACTAGAGGATAACTCAGCTGGAATTTCTTCTTTCTGAACCAAGTCATCAAAAACATCAAACTGGTTAAAAATCCCGTCACTCTATCGGTCCATCAAAGTTCTCTTTCCACCTCTCCCCTTATTGTGAGTTTTAACAAAAATGAAGCCCTCCTTATTAGCAATCCCTTTAGATAAAGGGGCCTTCCTTTTGTCCACCTTAGGAGCAAGATTGGAAGGGGCATTAGTAGCTGTAGATGTCGACTTAGATTGAGGGCACCTCCTTTGCAGATGCCCATACTCATGATAGATTCTACATCTGAATGGCAGTGTCTCATAATCAAGCTGTTGAATCTAGGAAGAGGATCCAAGACATATTTCTACAATATTTGATAAAGGGTTAAATCAACTTCAACACAGATTTGAGCATAAGAAATTACCTTTTTTACCCTGAGTTTGAGCATCATAGCAAATAGGCTTGCTAATCAGAAGAACAATTGAGTGAGGAAATTTGCTCCTCCAGAACTCAAGCTAAAGCCTTGGAAGACGAACCTAGATAGAGAACCTCAAAGGAAGCTCCTCTGCAGAATTGAAGCACACATACTAGGGTTTGATGAAGAGTCCATGATTAAAGAAGTATGGACCACCTAATAAAGCCTTGTTTCTATCCACCATGCAAGAGAAAGCAACTAGAAAGTAGTTGTTAGCAGCCAACAATATCTCTATATCTCCCTTAGTGTTCCAAACTTGTCGTGCCCAAGACTCTAGGGCCGACAAGGAAAGACAAAGCCCCATAAATTTACAAATAACAACATGATCGCTCCAATATGAAATGTCCTCCAACATCTTCTCCGGATGAATCACTAAAACATGACGATCTTGGCTCTTCTCTAAATAGTCGTTCACTTTCTTTATTTTGGATAAACCCTTTGAGGATAAAACCTCGCTCCAGAGATCACTACACCAAAAGGAACACCTCGCTCCATGCCAAAACTAGATTGGAGAGCAAAAAATAACCACACCCACAAATCAAGGCACAAACATTACCAACCCTAGTCGAAAACACAACCAAACGACAAAGGGCAAAAGGATATCGCTACCTCATAAGGATTGGCCTAAAAACCACCCATCGTAAATAGAAAACCACAAAGCCAACCCCAAAATTGCAAAAAATCGCCTTAGAGAGCAAACACCACTCCCCTTAGTTGCCACCCACAAAACTCAGGCAAACAGTTTGCAAAAAGCAGAGAAAGCCCCAATCTCCATGCAACCACCACACCATCAAACACCTTGCTTCAGCAGTAAATCCCACCAAAAACCCGCTTAGACCCAACCTAAGCACCAACAAATCAAACGACCTTGAGCTCACCCCAAAATGCAAAAGAAGAGAGAGCTCCACGTGCAACTAGGGTAAACCCTAGCTCGGGTAACAACTTAAACCAACGCCATTGAGTTACACAACCATCATCCATACATATGATAACATTGATAAAGCATTCATATATACATTATAGAGAATAAATAAATTACATTTGTTTATTCTCTTCCCTTATCATTTCTATATACACGCTTTTAGTTAGTTATAGGATAATATAATCAATTTATAGTATATTTTAAAAAATATAAATGCATTCGATAAAGAGTAAATAATATATCTACTCTTTGATAAGTGGGAGATGTTTTCCACGACAAGTCAAATTGTGATATTACTATCAGGATTCAACTGTGTATTTTTTGAGTCAAACTCATTGACTCGAAAACTACACAGTTAAAATACACAGTTGAATCCTGATAGTAATATCACAATTTGATTTGCTGTGGAAATTATCTCCTACTTATCAATTGATGAGCTTAAGGGGCTCTATAATGAATGATTCATAAGGCACAACACTTGTTGAAGGTTTTGCAAATGGGATAGCAAGCTAAGTGGGCTTAACCTTGGAGGGAACTCTATGGTTAAGCGCGCTTGAGTTGGATCAATATTGGATGGGTGACCTCCTGGGAAGGCCCGATGCTTCACCCCTATGAGCATCACCTAGAGGCAATGAGTGCTATTATGTTCCATTCATTCTCATGTGAGATGGGTTCTTGGGAACCACTACTACTCACGAAAGATGGGTCAATGAGTTTGACTCAAAAACTACACAGTTGAATCCTGATAGTAATATCACATATCTACTCTTTGTCAAATGTATCTATATTTTGTACAAATATACAACTTTCTTTTATTTTGTTTCCATATTTTTGTCAAATATATCTTTATTTTTCACAAATGTACTTCTTTTTGATCTCTCTCTCTCTCACACACACACACACACACACACACACACACACACACTTTTCATATCTTAATAATAAATTTGTTTTAATTCTCTCTCCTCTTTTCTTTATATATTCTTGTTTTATTACTCCTTTTATTTCTCAATTTTTTGCCCTTGTTATTCCTTTTAATTGCCTCTTTTGTCTTAATTATTAGGTTGTTTTTTCACTCTTTTCACTCTTTATAAATATTAGACTGTAGGAATCGCGTATATCACCCCCTATAAACTGCAGTGTGCCGGGTAAACTTTTTAACGTGGCCGGTGATGTTGGTGCGGTACATCCTCTGGTACCACGTGGGTTGGGGGGAGACTGGACCTCGTGACCTTGTGCTTCATAACAAGAAGCTCACGCCAATCAAGCCAGCCCCCCAGCCCTTTGCTCTTTATATTTAATTACCTTTTGACAAGTATCATTTTTTTCTTGCTCGGTAATACCAGTTTGTTTTATTAATATAAAGATGTTTACATACTTGGAATAGCATTACAAGCTTTGAACATCCAACCTAAACCCATTCTCTACTGCCTTCAGCTAAGAACCTCTAATACAAACAAAATTCTGATACATCTTTCCGATATTCATTCCGCAGCCTAGTTCCTATCCATTACTGAAAATGATCCACCTTCCATCTAAGACATAGACCCAAAACATTAACTACCAGAACCTTTACAACCAGACCCGACAAGAACATACTGTTACATATGAATTACACATTAAATCTAATATCTGCTTTGGATATTTACAAAATTATCAATCTATCCAAACAAAAGCTTTAACTATCTATCAAAACCATTTTGAATGTGCCAAAAAACTACCCTTACTGTTCTTTGACTTGACTTTATCCTCGTTGTGCTCTCCCTGCATTCCTAGTTCGCATTCTTCTGGGCACCTCTTGTGGAAATGCTAAAGTCAGCTCGTTCACTTCAAACTCATGCCTTCAAATGACTATTTTTCAATTCCTCCCATGTAGTTAAAATCCTCATTTTGTAATCCTCCTTATCCAATTTCCCCATCCAGCGCACAAATGGGATAATTCCGAACTCCCTTGCTTCCTCCTCATCTTCGACGCCTTCTGATATATCCATGCCCACACCAGGCACAACCCAACCTAAAATGGAGTCCAAACCTAGAAGCAAGATCCTCATCAAACAAAGATGTTATTACCCATCTGATCGTTTCAACATCTTCAGCGATTTCCAAACCCCAGATGACCACCATTGAAATGAAAACTCAGCTTGTTCTCCATGAACTTTGGTCCCAAAACCCCAAACACAACATCTATAATATCATCTCCTTTATATTTTAGTAATCCCTGCAAACGTTCCTTCCTAACAGGTCCAAAAAACCCCTTTTGCTGTATTTTATTTTTGACAGTAAAATTCATCTCCATCCTCTATCTGGCTTCTCACCTGCACAACTCTATGTATCTGCAACTCAAAACACATAAACACGCTCGAAATACTTACTAAAGGATATCCATTAAATTGAAAAGACAGCTTGCCGTAAAACGTGCATCCTCTAGCATTATACTTAAATTACTAAATTAGTTAGCTTTTTGGATGATGACATCAGTTCTAGCATGTAATGTACTCGAACGACCAATTGTACTTGACCGCGAATAATAATGAACTCGACGGTAACGCGGGTGAGGTACCCGACGGCAACGCGGTTGATGTTCCTAGTGGCAAATCAGGCGATGTACTCGACGAGAACGTGGGTAGTGTGCTCGATGAGAACGCAAGTGATGCGCCTGATGGCAACGCGGGTGATTTGTTCGACGACAACGCAGGTGATGTGCCCGACGACTACGCGGGTGGTGTGCCTGACGACACTCGACACCCTTCGACTCTCTTAATTGATAATGTATTATTTTTGATGAATAAAGTGTCAATAAAGAGCTCACACCATCAACCAGAATGAGTCACTATGAACAGAGAATTTGCATTTTCAGATTATATATCTCAGGTTACACTAGATTGTGTTCAAGTGAAGACTTCACAAAGTTGAACAATCACCCACAAGTGAAACATCTGAATCGATATCTCCAACGACAAACTAGGGTGGCTGCTAACCACCGAAACTACAATTATAGACTAGGGAGGGTCTTGCACCTCCGAAACTGCGACAAGGAATCAATTCCAATTGGAATCGCAAATACACAAGAAAAGATAACTTGACGATGATTAGCTACGGTGCTAGCCAACGCCTTATAAAGGCCTCAAAGAATTTTCCAGAAGGTTACATGGGCCGACATCATTTTATTTATTATATTATTATTTTGGCCCCCATTTATTTTATAACTAATTTAATTAATTAAAGAAGTCCTTTATAATATTATTTAATTTTTAGGACCACTTAATTAATTAATTTAATTAAGTCACTTTATTAAAATTTGGGGACATCACAAGTCCTTGCCGCCCAAAGATTGCTTGTCCTCAAGCAATCTGTCATCAAAGGGTTTGCCCACTGCGACGCTCCAGGATCCCAAACCAAGCGCCGACAATGATAGCCATATCCACTGAAATCTCTATGCCGCAACATGACCACTTGCACGCACCTAGATGTAGGCGAGAAGAGTAACTCTCCATCAAGCTTCCGCTACTCCACTTTGATATAAATTTTGCCATGCCTGGAGTCATCAGGATCCCACTGAAGCCAATCATCAAACACATTGATGCTCAGATCTTAAGCCTTCATGCTATCATGTTGATCAATCTCTTTCAAAAGATGATGGTTCGGAATCTCATAACTCAGGTACAACTTGTTCTTCCTATGAAGAGGCCACTCACATGAAGAGATGGTAATCATGCATTCCTCATACTCAACCAAGGGGTAAGCTCCATATTCTACTGAATGTAGAGATTGCTCCTGGAAGGGATCATCGGTAGAGTATGCATCTTCAGGAGGTTGATCAACCACTGGTAGAGCCCGCTCATTCGAAGGATCACTGGCAGAGCCCGCATTTCCATCAAGTTGATCAATGAGTGTTGGCTCGAGGAAATTTGTGCAAGCATCTTCTTCACCTTTGCGGTTGTCTTCAAAGTTTAGGTGTTCTCCATTTGAAGGGACAACCGTTGATTCTTGCTTGTCCATATCCTACTGTTGCTGAAGTGGATATGTGACCATGTCTTTATCCTCTTAAGAATTTAAAGTGTCATGTAGTTGATTGTCAATATCCCGCTTCAACCCATTTTCAATCTCCCGCTTCACATTATTGTTGTAGACTCTATTGCCCTCGAAGGATGGATACTTCATTTGCAGTTCCTTGTAGTCCTTGAGAGATATGTCTGTTTGCCATCCACCCTCAATCCAATCCTGCTTGAATTCCTTCAGGGACTCAGCCAAAGAGGGTTGTTGTTGGCTCCTTGGAGGGAAAGTCGACATCGTCGGTCTTGTATTGGTCTGTTGTGTGCATGACATGTCGTCCTTCGTTCTTCCATCTGTCAAGCACTTGAGAGTCTCCCCACTCTGCTTCTGTCCTCTTGCTAGGGTTTGGCGGAGCTACTGCTGACTTCTTCTTAGCTCCCTCAGCAAGACTGTCATATCCACATATGCTTCTTCCATTCCATCACTCGGTGCCATGATTCTCCCGACAGGCTGGCGAAATCACTAGCTCTAATACCACTGTAATGTACCCGAATGACCAATTGTACTTGACCACGAATGATACTGAACCTGACGGTAAATCGGTGATGTACCCGATGACAACGTGGGTAGTGTACCCGACGACAATGCAGGTGATGTGCTCGATGGTGACACAGGTGATTTGTCCAACGACAATGTAGGTGATGTGCCTAACGACACTCGACACCCTTCGACACTTGGCACCCTTCTGCCTTTTTCGGTACTTGGCACCCTTCGACACTCTTAATTGATAATGTATTATTGTTGATGAATAAAGTGTTAACAAAGAGCTCACACCATCAATCGGAATGAATCACTAAGAACAAAGAATTTGTATTTTCAGATTATATATCTCAGATTACACCACATTGTCTTCAAGTGAAGACTTCGCAAAGTTGAACAATCACCCACAAGTGAAATATCTGAATCGATATCTCCAACAGTAGACTAGGGTGGCTGCTAACCACCGAAACTGCAATTAGTAACTAGGGAGAGGGTCTTGCACCTCCAAAACTGCGACAAGGACTCAATTCCAATTGGAATCGCAAATACACAAGAAAAGATAACTCGGTGATGATTACCTACAGTGCCAGCCAACGCCTTATAAAGGCCTCAAAGAAGTTTTCGGAAGGTTACTATGGGCCGACATCATTTTATTTATTATATTATTATTTTGGCCCCCTTTTATTTTATTACTAAATTAATTAATTAAAGAAGTCCTTTATAATATTATTTAATTTTTAGGACCACTTAATTAATTAATTTAATTAAGTCACTTTATTAAAATTTGGGGACATCACATAGCATGGCTGCACTTCAATTATAGAATTTAGATTATAAAATTTTTCTTTCCATTTTCCCATTCATTTGTAATCATATAACCCAATTAATGGTTTGCAAAGGTTATATCATTGCGTTCTATGTCAACAAAGGAAATCTTCCTTAGATCTTCAATTCTCAGCTCATCTTCCATATCAAATGATGGAGCCCATTTTGACAAACAATCTGCCTCCTTATTCCTTGCCCTTCGATTGACTTATTTTAAAGTCCTCCAGCTGTGATAACTGTTCAGTTATTGCTGAGATATAGCTCTGTAAATGCCAAGCTTCAGCTTTTTCTTTCTCAATGGCCTCCACAATGATAAGCGAATCACCTTCAAGATGAATTTTCTTTAAACCCAAAGATCTGCCAAGACTGATTGCCAATAAAGAAGCTTCAACTTAAGCAATATTATTAGTTCCTCCTCTAATTTTTTTGGCTCCAATAACCAATGTTTCTCCTTTCCAGTTACAAATAATAACCCAAGCACCCGAAGGCCCTGGATTTCCTTTTGAAGCTCCATCGAAATTGATTTTGAACCATCTGGTCCGAGGCTTTTCCCACATCACTTCCACTGTATTCTTAGTTGAAGTTCTATTCCCGTCTAATCCACCACTAGCTCTAATCCTAATTCCAGGCCACATTGACAAAATTCTCTTGTCATCCAGGGTGTAAGGGATTTGGGTATATTGAATTCTCTCCAAAGATTCTTTCTTATCTTGAAAAATTCTCCTGTTACGCTCTTTCCAAAGCTCCCAAATTAGAATTGAGGGACTTATTGTCCACACGCTAGACAATGTGGACTTCCTATGATGTAATGGCCAACTCTCAAAAACTGCTTTTAGGGAGTTTTGCAACAGACCTTTCCATCATAGTTTAAATTTCAGCATCTCCCAGCAGTTTGAAGCAACTTTACATTGTAACAGTAAGTGATCTACACTTTCCTCATCAACCTCACACGTTACACATTTTGTCGGCCCTATAAAACCAATTCTTTTTTTTCGTTCACTTGTTAAAATTCTGCCCCTAATTGCTAGCCATGCAAAAGTCCTTGCCCTTGGGAGGCAATTCTTCCCCCAACACAATTTAGTTCGCCAATTATCATTATCTTCTAACCTGTCCAAAATCTGATACCCAATTTTTACTGTGTATTTCCCACTCATTGCTCGACACCAAACAATTCTATTGTTCTTTTCAGTGATAATGAGCTTCCTATTCTGAAAGATGTTCTTCATTTGTCTAATTTGCTGATCTGGTAACCCTTCATTATCCACACTTTTCCATACCCACTCATGGCCTAGCTGACCTTGTTTCAACTCTAGATAATCACTAACCTTCTCTCCCCATTCTTGTGTAATCAAGTTTCTCAGATCATGATATTTAGCTTCAATTTTTAATGTTGGAAGCCCATTCCACAAATCTTCCCAGAAATTAGCATTCCTTCCATTTCCAACTTGCCAAGTTATATGGTTTGTAATTACTGGTCTACAAGCCACTATAAAATTCCATATAGCTGATCCCTTGGGAGGATTGCGGATAGTTAAAATTTTGTGATCATCATCTAAGTCTAGACATTTCACCTTCATTACTTTAACCCACAATAGGTTTGGGTTAGAGTAAATGCTCCAAACCAACTTCGCTCCTAAGGCTTCATTCATAATCTGCCAATCTCTTATACCAGCTCCACCATTACCTTTTGTTCGGCATACTTTATCCCAAGCAAGTAGAGGAATTTTGTCTTCAACATTTGCCCCATTCCAGAAAAATTTCCGCATTCTCTGCCCTATCAACTTAATCACCTTCCCTGGAATCCTTAAACACATCATTGAAAAAATAGGAATAGCTGAAATGACTGATTTAAGCATTAGAATTCTCCCAACCGAGGTGAGCAATTTGCTTTTCCATCCATCCATTTGTTTGAAGCAGTTGTCAACAAGATCCTTCCATATATTAGTTCTACAAGCACCCCCAAATAGAGGTATTCCTAGATATTTCCTAGGAAGGTTGCCAAGTTTCATTCCTAAAATCTTACAAATTTCCCACTGCTTTTGAATATTTGTATTGAATAAATAAATTTCTGATTTTGTCCAATTTATGCATTGTCCGGACGCCTTGCTGTACTTATCAATTGTTGCTATCATAATCTTGGCTTCTCTTATGGATGCTTCACCCATCAAAAATGTGTCGTCCGCAAATTGTAGATGTGAGAGAGGATCAATATCTGCTGCAACTTTAATTCCTTTCCACTGTCCATCTCTTCTCTTCTTAGATATCAATCTGCTTAATGCTTCTGTGATTATAATGAAGAGAAAAGGAGAGATTGGGTCTCCTTGCCTTATGCCTTTGTTTGGGTCAAAAAAACCTTGCGGACTGCCATTTACAAGCACTAAAAAGCGAGGGGTGTTGATACAACTTTCAATCCAACCAATCCACTCACTGCAAAAGCCAAACTTTTCCAAAACTTTCAACATGAATACCCTATTCACCTCGTCATATGCCTTCCGAATGTCTAATTTTATCATCGTTCTTTCTGTTTTTGCTATCTTTAGAGAATGGATTGTGTTGGCAAGAGTCAACTAGTAATGCATGATATGTTGTCATTGATGGCAACTATATGCTTTACTCTTGGTCACTTGTAATATACCAAAAGTTTTGGTGATGAATACAACTAAGTATGAAGGAATAGTGAAGGATACAATTTCAGAGATTGAGATAGTACAGACAGAGGTCAAAGTATCAGATGATGCGAAGTTGGATATTTATAGTAGACATCATGGTATGTCTAATCCTATGATCGCAAGTTTTTATGATACCGATTGATGGAGATTTGGTTCACTGTGTATCGCATTGACAAAGAATTATCTTATGCGAGCTAGTAGCATGTTGGATCGATCAACGATCCTATTGGATCGATCAGTGATCCTATCGGATCGATGATCTTATCGGTTGGATGGCAGATCTAGTTTGGGCCGACCTCCTACACGGTAACTTTTGATTGGTACAGGTTAGCATTGAGTTTTGGTCAGTGTTTTGATTCGAGGAAGTACACGTTTCATATTTTCATGTTGGAGCCAACTTAGTTAATGTTATGGGCCTATGATCGAGTTTTTGATGCGAAGAATATAGAGTACGAATGTGATGATATGCAAGCTATATTGATGTAATATTGAAAGTTTATGATATCTCTGGAGCCTCATTGGAACTGTATTGGCATTATTGATGCTACCAGTCAGTTCAGTTTTGGGACTGTAAGTCCTTTCTATATTGTAATCTGCATTTGATCGGTGAACCCGGCTGAGGGCCAGATCAGTGTTTTGTAATTGAGTAGTGTGCTCTGGTCTGTAAGCCTAAATGCATGTGCATTCCCCTCATATGCACTTATACCTTTAACTGGTTACTTATTACTACAGTAGTGAGATATTTGTGGGTATCATCCCCACCTAGGTGTTTCCCTTAACCGGGTTTTCCTTGATAACAAATCATGGTGTTCTGATGTGGATGTTATTTATCTTGTTCTGTTTACTTTTGGTTTGTTGTGGAATTAAGTTGTGGCTTTGGTTTATTAAGTTTAAAGTTACCGCTGCACTGATTCACCCCCCCTCTCGGTGCCTCCTAATCCTAACAGATTGCCTCATGGGCCACAATTACATCTTCATATATGGATCTATTGGGAGCGAAGCCACTTTGCTCATTTGAAATAACTATCTCCAAAACACCTTTCAATCTATTAGCTATCACCTTTGCAATAATTTTATAAATTGTGTTGCAAAGGGAAATAGGTCTATAATCCTCAAATGCTTTTATTTCAATCCTCTTTGGAATCAGAGCTATGAAAGTATTGTTAAAGTTCTTCAATATAAAGCCCCCCATCCGAGATTCCTCCACAACTTCCCAAATATCAGAACCAAATACATCCCATAGTTTTTGAAAAAATATAGCGGGAAAACCATCCAGCCCAAGAGCCTTGTCACCGCCCAAGTCAAAAAGAGCAGATTTGAATTCCTCTTTTGAAACAAGCCTCATTAACATTGCATTCTGAGCTTCCGATACACAGCTGGGGATCACATCTAAAATATTCAAATTTGTCACTAAGCTTGCTGGGTCACATAGGAAAATATCTCACTGCTTCATTGTTTATCTCAGATGCATTTTGAAGAATGTTCCCACTTGGGTCTTTAATTGAGAATATTCCGTTTTTAGATCATTTTACCTTCACTGAATTGTGAAAAAAATTGGTATTTCTATCGCCCTCCTTCAGCCATGTTTCGGACGCCTTGCTGTACTTATCAATTGTTGCTTTCATAATCTTGGCTTCTCTTATGGATGTTTCACCCATCAAAAATGTGTCATCCGCAAATTGTAGATGTGAGAGAGGATCAATACCTGCTGCAACTTTAATTCCTTTCCATTGTCCTTCTCTTCTCTTCTCTTCTTAGATATCAATCTGCCTAATGCTTTTGTGATTATAATGAAGAGAAAAGGAGAGATTGGGTCTCCTTGCCTTATGCCTTTGTTTGGGTCAAAAAAACCTTGCGGACTGCCATTTACAAGCACTAAAAAGCGAGGGGTGTTGATACGATGCCTTGCTGTACTTATCAATTGTTGCTTTCATGATCTTGGCTCCTCTTATGGATGCTTCACCCATCAAAAATGTGTCATCCGCAAATTGTAGATGTGAGAGAGGATCAATACCTGCTGCAACTTTAATTCCTTTCCACTGTCTATCTCTTCTCTTCTTAGATATCAATCTGCCTAATGCTTCTGTGATTATAATGAAGAGAAAAGGAGAGATTGGGTCTCCTTGCCTTATGCCTTTGTTTGGGTCAAAAAAACCCTCCTTCAGCCATGTTTCATGAGATTTCTGCCTCCAGAATATCTCTTCTCTTGCTAAGATTTCAGAATACTGTTTGTTAAGAGATTTCTCAGTACAATAATCTTCTTCCCTCATGCCATGTTCTATCACTTTGGAATGCAGGTCAGCTAACTTCTTTTCAAGGTTATATTTTTCCACAAAAATGTTTTTGAAAGATTCTCTATTCCATACTTTTAGCTGCTCCTTAATATACTGCAATTTCTTAAAGAAAACAAAAGCCTTATTACCTGGTCTAGCAGGGGCTGAGTTCCACCATTTTGTAATTTTATCTTTAAATCCATCCGCTCACAGCCACATGGCTTCAAATTTAAACGGTGATCTATCCGGGGCAGCCTCCTCCTGTATGCAAACAGTAATTGGATAATGATCCGATCCAGTGATAGGGAGAATTTCAGCTATGCACGTCCAATGTGTTTCACCCCAATTTCCAACAATCAGAAATCTGTTCAACTTCTCCGCAATGTTCAAAAATCCACTTCTTCTGTTCGTCCAAGTGAAACCACCATTTCTAAACTCTAGCTCAATCAGCCCAATTATTAGTGATGAAATCTGAAAAGTCTTTCTGACTTTGCACGAACCATCCTAAACCACTTTTTTTGTCTGAGGGACTCAGTATTGCATTGAAGTCACCCCCCCAAAATAAACATTGAATTTGGATCATTGGTAAGAATGATTGAGAGGTCTTGCCATAGAATCTATCTTGCTAGCTGGGCTGTTTGGTCCATAATTGTTTATGGCATTAAATCTAGTAAACAATTGTTTCGAGTCAATACAAATCCACTGCCAATTCCTCTCTTGTCTAATCACCTGCACATCTACAGTAGATTCATTCCATAGCACACCTAATCCACTAGACGCACCAATAGCATATGAGAAGCACCATTTCCATTTGCTAAAACATCTCTTGAAAGACTCGACATCAAGGCCTTTCAATTTTGTTTCTTGTAAGAAAACTAAATCTGGTTTCGCCTAATCAATACACCTTTTGATTAGGCGAATTTTGTTAGGGGCATTGCAGCCCTTGACATTCCACGATAGGACCTTCATGGCTGCCGGGAAAAGGCATAGCCTTTTCCTGATCTCAGCTTGCTTTGCCCTGCCGCATTCCCAGCCATTTCTAACTTGGTTTTTATTGGTCTTTGCTCCCCTCCTCTTCTTTTCCCCTATTTTTCCTTTACTTTGTAGAGAGGAAGATTGTTCAATAGTTCTAACTTCCATGATTCCTGGGTTCTCTGATAACCCCAAATCATCTTCACCACCCATCTCATCTTGTGATCCATATTCAGAATCAGAATCCTCCGTATTTTCCCCACTATCTTTTACCCCCTGAAAAGAGCTTTCCAAATTCCTTATAGGGGATATTGTGATATCCTTGAACTGAAGATCATCACCTTCACACCCTTCAGCAACCCCTTCTATATTATCCTGATCCCCTGTTACTTTTGGGTGAAAATGAGTCCTAAAATCAGTCTCTGCACCAGGCTTTTCTATCCTTTCATTCATCCTTTGAACTCTGCTTTCTTCATCAATAGATCTTTCCATAAGTAATCTGCCATTAACACTTCTTGTTATTCTTTCCTCTGTATTTTGCATAATCTCTGAGTTTTGCAACTCATTCAAGTCATCAAGATTTAGATAATGCCCGGCCATATTGGATTGTAAACCAATTTCCTCATTATGGTTTTGAGTAAAATTTTTCCTTCCCGTTTGATTTGGGTTACAGGGGTTGTTTCCTCCAGAGATTAGTAACACTTCCTCTGACTGTTCTGCTATGTGATCCGCAGATTCCTGAGACAGGCTGCAGCTTCCATTTTCAAAAATTAGGTCTATTTCACCCTTTTGACCTCCTCCGATTTCTTTCTACTTTTATAGATGTGACCATTCTTCATTTTGTTGTCTAACAATAAGTTCTACGCATTCCTGTAATTCGCAGCCCCCTCCTTCCTTATTGTTCTGTGTGATTCTGATTAATTCATCCGTTAATGTGTTGCATTCCAATCCTTTCCCCTTTACAATCCTTGCTGTCTCAGCTGCAGATTTACCATTCACATCCTGCCCAGAATCAACCTCCTCTGTCCTATCAATCTCAATCGGTTGCCTCCAAATGACCTCCCCAGTTCTGATTTCAACCATGTCTGGCAAAGGATGGCACTCCTGCCATAGAATCAGGATTCTAGAATACAGTGTAATCTTGTTTATCTAAAGCTTCCTCTGCTTTGACAAAGGAGCCTAACTTATTACCAATAAGTTTTAAGGTCTCGTGATCCCAATATTCGTGTGGTAGATTATGAAGTTTGATCCAAATCGGCACTTCCTTTATCTTTTCCTTCTTTCCCTTCGCCATCCATCAAGAACGGGCCACTATTAAGGATCCAGTCGTTGTCTTTAACTGTAGGGCAGATGACCAAATAAAAGCCATTAGCTAGGGTTTTTAGCACACATTCCTTTCCCCAATGATCATCACACCACTTTCTAACCCTACTGAAGGACGACCATTATCCAGAACATTTCATAAAAAAAGCTTTTTCTTTCAAATAATTCACAGAATCACTCCATTCCTTGTTATCTATCAACAAAGAAACAACATTGGTGTGTTCAATCTGATTGCTTACCGTTTGTTGCCCTGTTGTGTTCTCTGAGATTTTTGGTCGCCAAAATTTCTTTTCGATGCGTTTGAAATCAAATCCCTCTAAAACTTGCATCGGTCCTAGTCTATTATTAAAACGTTGGGCATTATCTCTAAATCTTCGACTGTCAGTGGTGGGAAAGAAAACCCTATTTTCGCTCCTAGCCGGAACCTTTCATGCTTGCCTCTGTTGGAAACCTGTTCTGGTCTTAAAATTGGGCTGAACACGTCTATTAAAGGGCCATCCAACTGGGTTCTGCCATTGTAGCGAAAACCCTGGTGTTGTCGAAACCCAAATCTTCCCGTTCGCTGCTGCTCCACCATCTCTCTGACAAGTATCATTTTTTTAGTTGCATATTTAATATAGGTTTTGATATGCTCTATAATTGAATTTATTATCCTTTTACCACCTTCAAATTTTTGTTTTTTTTGGATTACTTACAATTCTCTTTTTGTTTTCGTTTTGTTTAATCTTTATTCAATTATTCAGTTATAGGTATTCTACTTTATTCAGTTGGCTGTGGAGGTTTATCTCTTTTCACCCTTTAAACCTCAGTTTTTGTTTTTAGTCCCTTTACATTATAATCTTTTAATTATTTTGTAATATTTTATTATCCTCATTCTTAGATCTTACTTATTTTAAGGTTTATTGTTTTTATTATTTATTTAATATTTTTTAAACTTTAAATTCATTAATTTCCTTGGATAATTTATATATTTTTAAATAAGCATTTTTCTCAACTCCCTGTTCTTCATGCCACCTCACATCTCTACTCCTCCCATCTCTCTTTTTAGTCATTTTGCATCTGCAACTTACCTATTTTTCATCTCCTTATGCACTCTTACATCCTGATGATGGATCATGGAGTGTGATATGGAACGGTGAGATGCTAAAAAATCTCACACAATCAAATTCAGAAACAATCGCATCAGTCTCATGGATTATGGAAATCTGATGACACAAATTACATTTGTGTTAAATTGAGAGTTCAAATGAGAGTCAGTCAAACAAATTAACAAACTGGTTACTTTATACTCATCATACTTTAGTAAAATGATGATTGAAGCTGACAGATATTTTGTCAAACATTTGTTGTAATTCACTTTTTGTAATTATGATCCGGTGAAATACAAACAAATTCCAGTACGTGATATTCCAATGGGTCTAAAATTATAATCGGATCAAATCCCATTCACATTCAGATTTATATACATAGTTTTAATGTTTATCCAAGTTTTACAAGGCACCCAGCTGTAGCATACTGTGCAGAGAGAGGTAGAAATTATTCTGAGAGCTGTAGCTTCATATCAGTAGTTTTAAGAGCAGCACTAGTTCATGTTTCGGATCGAATTCTTATTGGCTAACCAATACAGCTATTTAAGCGTGGATTTGTTGCAAATAAAGGGAGTAATATTGCTGTCCCAGAAGTTTACTGCCATAGGAACCTTCAGTTCAATTTGGGATCAAAATATTATAGTTTTTGAGAAAGTACAGACTGCTGCAAATGGGTTCCTAGTACAAGTTTAGCCTGTACTACTCTAGTTCTAAACCACAGGTTGTTATTATAAGTTTATTTGCTACATAAATTATTTTCATACTCTTTGAAGTGCTGATACATTCAATCATTCACCTGCACAAACATTTTTTCTTAAAATCACGTTGGGAAAAGGGGGGTGGCAAATTACAAGCCCGACAGGGAATTATGGATTTAGTAGCACGGGTAGGAGATTTGGGCACCACTGCACCACTTCCAAGGTGCCTATCACCCATATTCTTCAGCCATCAAACTGAACTGAGGAGTCATATCTGCAAGCAGTGATCTTTGAGTGGTTTGGGTTGTATACTGTAAGAGTTCTATGTATCAGACCTCTATAATGATCAGCCCAAAGGCTTAATGTAGCAGGACTATGTTCTCATTGATTTTCCTTTCTGTGAATGCAAAATTTTATCTGCATTATGTCAACCTACTTTCCTGCAAATAACTTGGTAGTAGCTGGGTCAAGTGTTTATAATCAGACATTTACATAAAGGCTCAAATCTGCAAATGATTTTATTTCTGAGTTTCCAGATCTGTAAAGCATCCTCTCTCTCTCTCTCTCTCTCTCACTCTCTCTCTCTAATTTATTGGGGATAAGGATTGCATAATATTAGTGGAACATTTCAATTTTAGAAAAAATGAATTTCTGATCAGTGCTTATTCTAGGGTACAGAGTCAATATTTCCCTGCAAGTGCCTCTTTCTAACATTCAAACTTTAGACTCAGAGGATAAATTGTATCAGTGCCTGACAAAGATACATCCAACAAAAAGGTACCTCCTACAATTTTACTTACAAATCCTTAATAGTATACACAACTCTTCATATCTCATTCAAAGCATTTAATCTATTACTTGAATAGAAGCAAATAAACAAGATATAGAATGCAGAAAACTTGCACAGATAAAAACTCAGATCTCTTTATATAACAAAGGAGTGTATACATCAAGGAGACAATTGCAAATATGTCATACAGAGCTTTTTCACTTACAGGCAAAATTCTTTTTTTGTAACTCAAAAGTTGACCTTTCAACAAAAGAACTACCCAAAATTGAAGTTCTAGAATTCATTTTACAAAATACAAATCCCTTATATAGAAAAGTAAAACATGTCGGCCTAAAACTAGATTACATGACTTATGTATATATTTCAGTTACATTTGAACTTTCATTTAGTAAAAGCTGCTTGGAGACTTGTGCTCATTACAAGATATGATCTTCTTTTCAAAACAAATTCCCTGGATCAATTGTAGCCTTTGGAGAAGACTGAGATTGATGCTGATCTCGCCACATAAGCCAAAACTGTTACGCTGTTTTAGAGTTGTTAATTATGATAGAAAAAATTAAAATGACAAGCTTCCATATCACACAAGCTTTGGCGGGGCCATTAGCCAAAAGATCAGGCTATACTTTGAATCTAAGTAGCCGATCCTAGTTCTGGTTCTGGTTCGGATTCGGGTTCGGGGACTCGGCAATTTTTTTTTTGGGCCAGATCCTGGTTCCGCGGGTTTATATATAGACATTTTTGAAAAATATATATATATGTATGCATATTCATAGATTCCATACATTTAACATGTCAATGCTCATTCATCATTAGTTCAAAACTTCAAAGTTGAAACATATAATGATAATAATAAGAAGTTAGAAGCGTGATTCTCATATGACATAATGATAAAATGATTAATCCATAATTGTCAGTATATGATTATATCATATTCATACTTTGCAAAAGTCTCAAATTGTCATTACATGCTGAAAATTTAAATCACAAGAATAAAAGGGTCGAATTAGGGTTTAGAAGGGTCAAATTAGATTTAGTTTGACTTCATTTATTAAAAAAATAAAAAATAAAAGTCAATGTGGGCCTGTTTTTGGACGCCCAGATTTTGGATTCCGGCGGATCCTTCTGGATTCCTGTGGATCCTCCCGGATTCCTCTTGGATTCCACTAGGGTTCTGGAATGGAATCTGGGTTCCCTGTGGATTCCTCAGTGAGGATTCCACAGGGAACCTGGATTCCATTCCGGAACCCTGGTGGAATCCAAGAGGAATCTGGGAGGAACCAGGATCCGGATCGTACCAGAACCAGGATCCGGATCGTATCGGAACCAGGATCCGGGCCTCAACAGAGGAATCCGGTAACTTAGCTTTGAATCTTATCATTTCCAGGATTTTGGGGATTATTATTGGAAATATTTATGTGGGGGATGATGAGTATGAGTTGGTGCCTTTTTAGATATGCTATCACTCTAAGGAAGAGGATGATATAGGTGGGTGGCGACGTGCTTTCAATTGAACCATCCTCATGCAACCTAATGAAACAAGATTCCACCATATGGAATATATTTTAGAGGGCATAGCTCTCTTAGTACCTAGAAGCTATGGATGAGTATCATCTAGTCTTATCAAATGAATTTTTAAGACCTTGGAAAAGCAGAGTTGTCTATGTTAGGGGCCTACTTTCACATCTCCAAAAAACTCATAGCAACAACTATTGTTCTTAAAACTGAAGGCCTAAAGTTGCAAAAAACAATGAAGTTGAGGAATTGAGAATATATGAAGAGGTTTCTTGGCTAGGGTTCTAGATCATCGATATTTTATCCTGGAGCTATAATTTGGTATTTTTGTATCACTTCCCCATGTTAAATCATCTTAGACACAAACTGAAAATGAGCTTCCCCTTCTTACTGAGCTCTTTAGAGCAATCAGTTTTTAATGTTTCCAGGGGGAAATTTGACTTCCCTCTTCACCAAGGATTTATATATTTCCGACATAAATTTGAATTGGATAAAACTCTTGCCAATACTTTGATTCCCAGTAGCATTAAACCTGAGGACATCCCTATTAAAGTGTCTAACCCCTAGACTAAACCCTAAAAATATTTCCATTCCTAAGGAAGATTCCCACCCTATTAAAGTGTCTAACCCCTAGACTAAACCCTAAAAATATTTCCATTCCTAAGGAAGATTCCCACCCAGCTCTCGGTGTAAGCTGCTCCTCGCTCAATGCTACTAGCATTTAAAAGGTGTCCCAAGCATCCAAAGCCATTACTTGGGACCAAGCTCCTTAGGATAGGAAACAAAGAAAGGTCAAAATTTTGATCACGGAGTTTCTTAATTTGCTTGACAAGAGCTCCTCCATGAACGAGGATATCCCTTCAAATAAGAGCTCCAATGGTCAAACTAAATCTGGGCAACAGCTACAAGAGCTATGTAGCAATTGTATGGATTTAAAGGATCTATAAAGTGACTAGAAGAAAATCTGGACCTACACAGACGTTTATTGAATTGGTTCCTCTGGCAAAGCCAAATATAAGACAATAGGGTTCACAATTCGGAAATGGAGACTCTTTCTATAGGTCCTTTCAGACTAATGCCACATTTGATGAGAATCTATGGAATGAAGCAAACAAATTTTCCTCTATTTTTGAGAACGTGGAGATGATGGAGAAAAGTTAGGCTCATTGGAGAAAAAATAAGTTAGTATAAAGGAAAATCTGTAGAAAATAATTCCGATTAGTAAGGATTTTATAATGAAAACTATTTAGTTATTTCTTAACTTCTTGTTTCAGTGTTCTTTCTCTATCTTGTAGATGGTTATGGACCTACAACAAAGATTAGTCAATTTTGGAAGAAATTGCCCCCTGCTACGTCTCCTATGGTACATGCATCTAACATGACTTAGTTTTAACAATAGCATTGCACAAAGGCAGAGACAAAATGAATGTTAACCTTCTTTCTGCTTAACCCTTGTAACACTTTAATTCCAACTTAGTTCAAGGAAAACTATTGTTGTCTTTTAACAGTAGTCTATGGCAATGGCGATAAGAAGTGTCAAGCACATTGAATATTGTTTTAGTTTGAAAACATTGGTTTTGACCACATTCTGAGAAAGTACATGCAAGACCACAAGTTCTTAAAACTGAGTTTTTTCTACATGAAAATGCTTTTCTGATCTAAATTGGGAAGCTCAAGTAGTTTAGAAGAAAGCGATAAGATTGGAGGAATCACTAATTCTACTTGCAAACTAGTAAAGGAGACTAATTCAAAATAAACATATTGAACAAGAATGTTTAAAAAATTAAATCAAAACTATGACAATAACAATCTAATAATGAACATGCTAGGAAGGTGAATATGTGGCAAGATACCAGAACAAGTATGAAAATGTAGTGCTCCCTTTGCCTTTGCCTCTGGTCAGTTTCCATTTAATTGGTATTTTACGCTGGAAGGTAGGTTCTCTATTGTGCACAGTTATCATTTCCCTTTGCTTGATTTTTTGAGGCACAAAACTTTGTTTATTTACATTTCTTTTGATTGTCTTCCTTCGAGAAAAGTATTGGAGGCAATAAGACCCCACCGCTGCACCATGGGTTAATCTTTTGCCTGTATTAGTATAACCTAAATCTAACCCTGTTGACCATGTACAACTTTGTTGATGCTTCTTACAAACCCCTTGACAAAAAAGGCAAAAAGATTTGCAGCCCTACTTTGAGCAATGTCTCTCTTAGCAATGATCTTAGCCTCATGAATTAGCTCCCCACTAATGAGAATAATCTTGCCACTCCCAAGTCTAAAAGCTCCAAATGTAAGAAAATAATTCTCTTTGCTACAGACACCTTGAACAGGTCTGCTCCGGAACAGATTCTTCCGTCTCTTAAAAAAACCAAGGGTGGGTCTGTTTCTTTTAATACTGCTAATAAGAATGTGAATTTTTGGTCTCGGGAGGATGATTTTGATATTTGTGTTGAGTTCGAACCATAGGAGCAAAACTCGTTTGGGGAATTAATTGGCAAAATGAAAGTATAAGATTTTTTTGAAAAAATAGAAAAAAATTGGGAAAAAATCGGATTTTCAAAAAAATGTAAAAAATTATAGAAAAAGTGACGAAGTAATTTTTTTAAAACTTAAGGGCATTTCCATAGCATAGAGATATAGAGAGCAAATAAAATAGAGTTTAACTTGTGAATTGTAGAATATAGTTTTTGTCATTTATATTCATATTGCTGATTGCATAGGCAAATATTCAGTTAACTTTTTAAGAGGCCAGTCACCAAATAGTTGCCTAAGTCTGAGATCAAATATTAGCCAAGTCTATGAAGTAACTGAGATCAAAATGAGTTGTAGAAATATGATTTTGTTGTTTATATTAATATTGCTGATTACATAGGCAAATATTCAGTAAACTTTTTAAGATGGCAGTCACCTAATAGCTGTCTAATTCTGAGATCAGATATTAGCTAAGTCTATGAAGTAACTGAGATAAAATCTTATCAGACTTTTTAAGAGGGCAGTCACCAAGTAGTTGTCTAAGTCTAAGATCAAATATTAGCTAAGTCTATTAAGTAACCCAGATTAAAATTTAATCAGACAGCAATTTAGCCACTGTTAGGAATTTATTAAAAGTTGAAACCATTTTGAAGTGATCCAAGATTTTGATTGCGATTGAGGCAAGGAGTTTTGTAGGGGTGGTTCAATATTTGAGAAAGCTTATCAAATCTTTCACAAGGCTGCTTTGGCCTCGTGGACATTATTAAAATCTTTCATTCATTCATTCAATCCTATTCAACAATCGCAATGCTTTATATCCTGTAATGGCAATTGGCAAGTCGTTTATATGGGGTAGAATTCAACAAAAGACATTTGATGGAGTTGAAATAAAAGATTAGCATGCCACTGGTTTTGGCAACCACTATTTTAGGTGGAGATCAATGTTAATGATAAATTAAATATGCAAATTATAATTTAAATATCATATAGATATATACACATTCAAAATTGAATATATTAATTATATATTAAAAATAAATATATACATTATTTATAATTTATAATTTATAATTTATTATAACTATTAATATATATTATTAGTCAATAATAATCTAAATTTTGAAACTACTTTACAATATTAATTGTTAAGTATAGGGGTTCGCTGCTTCCCGGTTAAAGGGCCATCTATAATAGTGCATAATAGTTATAATTTTAAAATTAGTGTATAATATTAATTATATATTTGATCACATCAAAATTCATGGGGCGAGGCGTGTAGAGAGCTCGGGTCATATTGAAACTGCAATTTAGAGCAAATTCATGAGCTGCTTCAACACTATCGCACATGCCCCCCACAATTTAGGATGATTGAGGCCCTATCAAATTTGGTTGATGACTGCCATGCTCCTCTCGCTCCTCTGTTTAGGGTTTTACATAGGTCGGAAAGAAAACTAAAGGGACAAAATAACAAATTGTTTCCATGCTCTTTCTGCATTGACTTTGCAGCCGTCCTGGAGTCAACCCTATTTCCGAGGGATTCGTCAATTGCGTTAGTTTTTCTAGGGTTTCCTAGGTTTTTGCAATGATTTACGTTTTTTGCCATTTTATAGGGATTTTAATATGTTTTTAATGCGCTTAAAATGCACAAATGGTCATTGAAAATTGGGACAACGATTTTTTCATGAATCGGGATTTTTTAGGGAAAAAATCGGCGGGCTCTAGGATTCAGGATTAATCGGGTATAATTGGGATTTTTTGCAGATTATTGCTTCTCTGGTTTGAACCCTTTGTCCCGAAGAATAATGACACCGTTGAAGAAGTTTATGCTCATGCTCGCAAGGGGGAGAGGCGATCTGGTGGTTTAACCAAATCCTTGTTGATGTTAAAGGGAAACTTCATGGTGACAAATATGTTGGTCATACTACCAAGCCTGCATTATAATTTAATTAATTCCCCTACCGAGGAGGCATTTGGGAGTGATGAGGGTGAGGGTTTTAAGCCATCCTTTGGAGAAATTTATGACTTTGATAATAGTACTTCAACTGACAAGGTACTGAGGGAGATAACGAGTAGTAGAATATGTATAGTGAAGAAATGGGGAAAGATATCAATGATGAGGACTGTGGAAAGATTCAGGATAGGAAGAAACTTATTGAAGTTAATGAAACCTTTAATGTGTTTTAGAACAGGCTGGATGTGCTAGAGGAAATGGAACAGTCCGTGAAAGTTGTAATGACAAGTGGGAACAATCTGTATGATATTATGAAGACTTACCAGAATAGGCTCATAAACATGTAGAAAACTATGCATCAGATGGTGCAATTCACTGATGATATGATGAGGAAGGTTGTCTCTGCTATGATTACTCTTCAGGTTGAACTCAACAAATGCAAGCAGATTCAAGTGGAGGATACTCAGTCCTCTAAAAAGAAGATTAAAAGGAAGATCAGCTTTCCATTGGTGCTGCCAACTGGAATGATACCTGAAAGAGGATGGTAAAAGGACTAGAACTCCCTGGTCGAGAACTACAAAGGTTGATTTCATCTTTGTTTGGGTGTGAGTGTTGTTTTTGGTGCTGTTTGTTTGCTATTTTGTTCTAGAGGGTCTGTTTTGCTGTTCGGTCTGGCCTGGTAGTTTCTGCTATTTGCTATTGTAAGTTTCTGGGGCCTTTCCCAGCTTAATAAAAAGAAAAACTTACAATGAAAATCAGAACTTAAAGAATAAACTGCAACAATTACTGTTGGAGATTCATACCAGAAATGACACAATACAAAGAACAGATAACTCAAAACACAAGACACAATAGTTACCCTGGGAAAACCCTCCAACTTGAGGGGAAAAACCCAGCCACAGAAAAATATTACTTTATGGAATAATAATAGTAGTCTGAATACAATGCTCACAAGCTGTAACAATAATAAATCCTTCACTGAGTCTGCAAACACTTAACAATAGACCTGCAATACATGTACTTCATACAAAATACTCTGATAGCTACAATAGATGCTACAGACCCGATAATCACAGAAGGAACACCAACAGTTATCTCATAAATGAACACCTACAGAAATCCCAGAATGTAAACGATGCTGAATAACAATTACAGTTTCAGAAACAAGAATAACTCTATAACTGTCACCGAACACGCACAGCAAAATACGATGCCGGACTCCACATCACCGTCGCACAAAACTATTAACTCTTCATATTCTGATACACATAGAGAAACTGCCGTGTCTCTTCAAAGACGTGACCATCTTTCTTGGACCGTTCATCTACAGATGGCAGACTCTTCAAATTTCTTGAAACGTCCATCTCTGAACGGGAGACTCTTCATAGTCTTAAGCGTCCGTCTTCAATAGAAGAATAATCGCATATCACGGAGACAACCATCACAGGCATAAAATATAACTCCTGTAGCTACAAGGCGGCAACAATTACATCATCATATTTAACTAGCCAAATCAGAAGTGAAACAAACAACCCAAACATAACAAGAAAACAAACATTAGCCCTTCACAAATCCTCACAAGTGGGTCCTTCTCTGATCAAATTGTTGCACGGACAAAGATTCACTCTCTTCTTAAACATTTGCTTTGATATTATTGTAAATAAACAAGTCTGTCTGAAACATTGAATGATTGGAATTGCTCACCTATGATTTTGCCCTATAAAAGCACTATTTTTCCATTTCTGCTTCATCTTCTCAATCATTTTTTTTTCTGGGGGCATAGCTCCCAAACCCTCTCGATCATTGGGGTTTTATCACATTTTTCACCTTGTGCAGCTTATCATTGCTGCCCGTCAAACCCATTAGGTGTCCACTCCCAAACCCCCACTAGTTATTGGGATCTCTTGTCATATAATAAATTTGATTACAATGAGGGGGTTTGGGAGTGGAATTACACAAATGAGGTTAAAGTTACCTAAGTTTTGCCAAGTCCTTGCTGAGTTTTTTGATGAGACCATGCTGAGTTCTGAGTCTGAGTCAAAATTTTTGGCTGCCTGGTCAAGTTCGAGTCCGAGTTTTCAAACTTTGATTTCCTAATCTATTTATTAATATATATTGAAGTTTACATTTATTGATAATAGCTTATTTCTATCTAACGATGTCGAATTCTTTACTATTAATGATATATTTTAAAAAATCTTCATTATGAGCTTTTCAAGGCCTTTTATATTAATTGTATCTTGTAATTCATATTCCTTTTCATTGCAGGCTTCTGGGCTTACCACATGGTTGCAGTTGAATTCTGGTTTTAGATACCTCTTATCTGTCAATATTTGGTTTCTTTATGTTTGTATAGTGTGAAATAGTGAAACTCCATCCATGTTTGGGTCTGGTTCGTCTCCTGCCTTTGGTGCAGGTTTTTCTTCAATGCCTGGGTCTAGTCCGTTATTTGGTTCTACTTCTAGTCCAATTTTTGGCTCCAGTTCAGCTTCTACTTTTAGTGCTAGCTCCTCACAACCCTTGTTTGGCTTTTCGACTTCCCAGCCTGGTTTTGGTTTGCAAGGAGGCATGGCTTCACCTTTTGGTCAGTCAACATCATCACCAGCATTTGGGCAGACACAATCATCTTTCTTAGGACAGCCCACCCTGCAACAAGCTTCGTCTTCTGGTCAGATCCCATCATTTGGGCAAACACAGGGTTCTCTCTTTGGTGGAGTACAGTCAACTCCTTTTGGTCAAGCTCAGATGACTCCTTTTGGTGGTGCACAATCATCTGCTTTTGGGCAAACTCAACCATCAATGTTTGGTAGCGGTCAACAGTCCATTTTCAGTGGTGGTCAGTTGACAACTCAGATGGCACCAGTTGCACCAGTAGCAATACCTCTTCCTGACAGGGATATCCAGGTTATGCTTATAATTTTTTTAATTTGATTTGGATGCACCTATAGTATCTTCACCATTTTATGGGTATATGGCTTAGGATTTGCTTCAATTAATGATTGATATATTGACAATAAAACAATGATTTTGGTGTAGGCAATTGTTGATGCATATAAAGATGATGCGGGGAATCACAAATACAGTTTTAAGGTTGTTGCCCTCTACTCCTTTACTGTTTCATTTTTATAACTTCAACTACAAAAAATGCTTATGCTTTTGAATGCCCTTTTCTCCTTTATTTAGTGCTT
Source organism: Thuja plicata (assembly GCA_018584345.1). NCBI lineage: Eukaryota > Viridiplantae > Streptophyta > Pinopsida > Cupressales > Cupressaceae > Thuja > Thuja plicata. Next base: position 722,210 of record MU228317.1, on the reverse strand, counting down.
ATGGATGATTAGATCACGAACTTACAAGATAAGGAAGTATAGCTCTATGTTAAGATTTTGTTAACTCTGTGCTTTTGCAGCACCTTTTACTCAGCGTGTTGTTGCCCTCTACTCCTTTATTGTTTCATTTTTATAACTTCAACTACAAAAAATGCTTATGCTTTTGAATGCCCTTTACTGCATTATTTAGTGCTTATGGATGATTAGATCACGAACTACAAGATAAGGAAGTATAGCTCTATGTTAAGATTTTGTTAACTCTGTGCTTTTGCAGCACCTTTTGCTCAGTGTGACAGATCCATCAATGCGCGTAAAGCCAGTTGGTGTATCTGATGTAAGTTCTGTTAAAGGCATCATGATATTTTGATTGTTGTCGATATATTTTAAGTTATACTCAATATTTGGTTCAGAATTCTGAAGCTCTCTTGACTTTGGCAATAATTTCAAATGTGTACCTCATATCCAATCATTCATTTATTTTGTCAGATAATATGGGCAGAAGCCATGAATAAGCTGGAAGGCATGGAGAGTGGAGATCGAGAAAGGCTGTGGCCTGAATCGGTTCAAGGTTTCAAAGATCTTTCACGTCGGCTAAAGGTAAGACTTTTATTCCATGTTAGCTGAAGGTAAGACTTTTCTTTTATTATCAAATCAGCAGATACCATTTTGAATAATGTTTTGTTGCACTTTTTTATTCTTTAATACTTATATTTCAAATAGACAAAATTCACGTGTGTTTGATCCCAATTGGATTTTGGAAGCCATTATTCCTTTACTTAGCATTAGCAAGGAATGTGCAAATACTTGTGTTAGCTGATGCAAGAAGCTTCATATAGGCTTTCCTTTAGTTAAATACATGTTTGATTGGCTTTCCTTGTGATTCTGAGAGGTTAAGAAAACCATATCTTGTTGGAACAAAATAGAATGGAATTTTTTTATTAATGCCCACAAAAATTGGAATGGCCTACACACAACTTTAGGACAGCTATTATAGACTCACCTTTATGCCTCATAATATGTTTCTTAAAGCATCCATTATAATGTTAGTCTTGCTAGCAAATAGAATACTTGTTTACAATATGCTATTATAGATGCCATGGCATTTGATAGTGATGATTCTGGTTGTTGGAATCGTCAGCATAGGGGATAAACAAACCCTGTATTAGAACATGGGACAACAATGAATACCTAGCTTTTTACCATAGTCACCGGGAGATACGTCTCCCCCCTCCGGGATGCGTCTCCGAGACCTTGCACAACTCCAGAGTCCTCAAAATTGAGTGGAGACTTCGACACGAAGTCTCCCAATCTCCCGCCACGAAATTTGAAGTCTCCTGCGTGTCTCCGGAGGAAAAAGCACATAAAAAACAACATATTTCATTTTTGAGTCTTTGACCATCATTTTAGGCTCGACGACTTTGCATTTGGACCGAGACTTGCATCGTTTTAGGCCCTAACCGGAGACATAGGTGTTTGGAAGGTAGGTTATATATATTTATATTTTCCGTACCTTGCGTTTGCATTTGGCTGCGATCGGGCTGCGTTTAGGTTTTAGTTCTACTGTTTTTGTTTGCTGCATTGTTTTATTTGTTTTTATTGACTGCGTTTGCACAACTCCCGAGTCTTCAAAATTGAGCGGAGACTTCGACACAAAGTCTCCTGAAGTCTCCCAGTCTCTCGCTATGATATTTGAAGTCTCCTGTGCGTCTGTGGAGGAAAAAGCACACATAAACAAAATATTTCAGTTTTGAGTCTTTGACCATCGCTTTATGGCCGACAACTTTGCATTTGGTCTGAGACTTGCATCGTTTTAGGCCCTAATTGGAGACATAGGCGTTTGGAAGGTAGGTTAATTATATTTATTTTTTCCATACCTTGCATTTGCATTTGGCTGCGATCGGGCTGCGTTTAGGTTTTAGTTTTACTGTTTTTATTTTCTGTGTTGTTTTATTTGTTTTTATTGACTGCGTTTTTATTAGCTTCCGCCTTCCACTGTTTGTAACTTTGTTTCATTGCCTTTCACATCTTGTAGACATGTCTACCAGTGCAGGTTCGCTGGCAAACATGTATGCAAAATGTGAAAGCGTTCATTCCTACAGTGTGAGTTTTGAACTATTTGACTCTTCATGAAACAATATTAAATGAGTAAATGACATTACTATTAGACTGTAGACTATATGATATATCATGTTTTGATTCAATTGTTTTAAATTTTTAATGTTCATACTTAAAACTTTAAATTGTTCTTGTTTTCTGATTTCAAAGGTCTATGTTATGATATTTCTTGGAAATTATTACATTATATTTAAAATTTTTTTCCATCTCCAAGTACCCCCCGTCTCCTATTTTTGAAAAATAGCCATACCAGTACTGGTACTAGTACCGGAGACCTCCAAGTCTCCCTGTCTCCAGATGACTATGCTTTTAACAATGTAGACTCCTACCTTGTGTTACCAGGCCCTTCATTTTTTCCCACTGTACTTGTCTGGGTCTGGTAGGGGTGCAGATTCTTTTTTGGTAGACATTCCTTGATGAGCATTTTACCAAACTCTACATTAGTACTTCCATAATGATTGATGATAATATTGCTTGCTTCAACATGCCCCTAAACATTGACACTAGAATATTTTGGTTCCTAGATGTTCTTCATCAATTTCTTTTTCTCTGTGAGTCTTTATCTTTTTACTCATTGAGTCAATTCCATCATATAACCCTTCCAAACAAGGCCTATCCATGTAGGTTTAACAAATCATATAGAAAATGGACTCGATGAAACTAAGGAGATATTCAACATGATCCTGCCGAATGTCATTTATGATCATTCACTTGATTTCTGCTACCCTTTTAAATTGCTTTCATATGGATCAATTTGGGTAATGATTATGTTATAAAGTGCTTGCCCAACCTTCACAAGTTGTCGCAAGAGATTGTGTTGGAGGCAAAATGGCTCGCAATAATGGTATAACCTATTCAAGAATTAAAATTAAAAAGAATAAAGACCAGTGATTCTTAAAGATGAAAACATAATTAAGTTAATTTGTTTTTACTAAAAATGAAACTTAAATATTAAAATAAATCTCTTATTGTTTCACTCACCTTCAACAACTCTAATTTGAGTATGTTCTAAATGTTCGGTGAGTTGTGGTGGTTGGTGATGAACATTTGGATCTGTTCGGCCTTAGCATACACTCATTTGATCCAATCAATTTCGATGCCAATTTTCTGAAGCGTAAGGTTGAGGGAGTGGACAAGACTGTGTGTTCAAAATATGTGTGAATAACACTCTTCAACTAATAAATCATCTGCTCAATAATTTTTGGCATATTCGGTTATCACTTGAATATTATTTCAAGAACCCACTTCCCCAATTGCTCTCATGAGGATGTTAGCAATAAATGTACCATCCATCACCTTCTCGAACAATCAATTGCCTTCAAAAAATTGCCCTTATAGGGGACACTACATGACATCGTTAAATGGCCAATTTTGTGCATTCTTTTATCCATTGGAAATGATGAACATATTTGTCTTGGCCCATACATGCTTTATGGGCTTCGATGAATCTTCTACAAACTTAACCAAAATAAGGTGCTGCGCATCTTCTCAAAACCGAACCATTTGTACCCTTTTGAAATGTCATTAATTGTTTCCAATATGGTGAGCAAACAACGTGGAAAGATAATCCATTTGCATAGATACATTTCACAATCTGTTGATTGGTAATCTCGCAAGAATCATTGTAGATACCATTCTCAATTGTCCCTTTGATCTCTTATTTGTAAAGATCACTGGTTGATCTTTAGGTGTGGTCAAAAGTGGATGACATTCTGCTAGTTGAAAATTAGATGAAGGGGGTTCATTTGTTTATATCATTTCTTTAACAATAGATAGTTTGGTTTATAACTTGCTAATTGATCTACTTTTTCCTATTCACTAATATATGCTATGACTTACTCTAATGGAATAGACACATTATTATTTCTTAGGAAAGTTTTGATACCTTGCATATGGATGCCACAGAAATGTACTTTCAATTGATTGTATATAACCCCCAATGCTTGTAATGTGTTGTACCATTTCAACATATTTACAAATGGGAGAATTTGGATTTGTTTTCAAGTGGATTGACAAACAGAGTTAGAATTCGTTTCCATTGTAATACCAATGGTGGCAAGTTCAGTTAACAACACAATTGATACAGATGAAAATAAAAAAGTTATAAATATAATCTAATCCCATATATAAATAGGATCCAACAACAAATATATATATCAATAATCACCTTAATCTATTTAGATATATCGTGCAATAGCTTTTGAACTTTAGGAATCAAACAATCATTAGTTCCATTTCCCATAATCAACCAAAGTAGGGCCTGGAGAGAAAAAACCACAACGTGTGCCTGGAGACTGTTCAGTTGTGATGTCCGCATCCTTTACATAAGAGCAAACTAGCAATCAATCGTGTGATCAAGGTGTGGCAGACCTTGGACACTTCCAAGTAGTTAGCAAGTAGATATAAGAATTGTACATAGCAATTAGAACTTTAAGTAGTTATTTTTGCATATTCTTGTCAATAAAGCCAATGGCATTAGGATTAACATAAAGATCCTATCAATGAAAATTGTCTTATTTATAAGACTTCACAATTTTACCATGTAGCATCGTCAATAAAGCATAGATAATTAGATGGAGTGTTGAGATTGTTTACCATAATGAGACCAAGTGATCAAATATGCCCAATTGCTACTCATCCATTCATATGATCAGGGTTTGAAGATTTCAAGCAAACAATCTTGATATATTCATCGCGAAACAGCAGATTTCACTATTGATATTGGACAATAAGGTTATTCCATTTATCAATGTGACCACGAGAACATTTGATTACATCATTATCATTCCCCAAGGAAGCATGATATAGACCCGATTATTGTCCTAGCAATGTCTATATTGATCAAGCAATGATAGACTATCTGGGTCTTGAGTTAATATTGTCAAAGACCATTTGATTACATTGGACAAGTAGAACACAGCCATCAATTATCATATGGGATGTGAAGTAACAAGCATGTTGAGTAGTATAATTCAGCCATTGATAGATACACCAAAACTCCATACAATGAAGCCTATCGAGTACAAGGCGATAAATAATCAAATGTAACAATCCATGCTTAGCAATCAGCAAGGAGAATAAACATCATCACCTCCCAGAGTGCAGATGTAATAAGTTTCCACAAAACAATATATAATATCAGATATTTGATTTACTAAGCGAACAGCAAGCCCATATTTCTATGTGACCATGAGGTTGTATTTAAACATTCAAGATTCATATCGCCGATCTCAGGAGAATCAGATATTGCATCAAGATGGTTTAATAGCAATCTTTATTGTATTTCAGATTAAGAGCCGATCAAGTGTGTCATCAAGGAGAGAACAAACTTCAAATCACTGTTCATGAAGAAGTTGTCAAATAATGACTAATCACCGATTAGTAAGAATACAAGGTGTGATGTTTAGAGGTATGATTAGCATTCAATAATATAATGAAGAGTTTATAATTAAGGATACGATGAAGAGTCGCCACCCTCCATCTTCCTCATATCATACTTAAGAGGTATGGATGCCATTTCACAAAGATATCAAACGTTTTTTTATTTCTATTTCATATCCATTAGTGGATCGCTCAAGTTTGAGCAGCAGTCATATTAGGCCTGACACATACATTCAGCATTATAGATCAGAAACAACGCCATTCAAGAAATCACTATTATAATCAAGCACGTCAGGAAAGTGATCATACCAACATCCGAAGGTCTTATCAGACCCAAAGCAAGTTCATATTTGCATAATTATAAGGTAATATTAGATACAACAATCATTAAGATATTGCCACTTTGCAAGATAGACATGTGATAAGCGATTGGGCAGATGAGCAGATCATATGCATATATTTCCAGAAGATATCAGAGACAGTAGTTGATCGATATATGTTTGTATCGACATGATTCTTAATCTTGCATAATACAAGGATAAAGTCGTACTATCCTTATTATATCCATCTTGTGCATCAACATTCCATTGCAATTATATTATATTCAATACATATCAGCATATTCAATATTGAAATTGCACAATTAAGCCCAAGAGTGTGCAACATCCAAGAGCACACAACATTCAACCAATGTTACAAGACTTGGACTCGACTTAGACTCGACAAGCTGATTTTTGACTCGGACTCGGACTCGGACTCCGTGTCCGGACTTGGCAAAAACTCGGCAAATTGAAAAATTCAAGAAATTGAAAGGTTTTTAAGGGTTTAAAACTTTTTTCATGCATCATTTAATAAACTATCCTTAAAGACACAACAATTGAGATAAATAAAAGCTATTTTGCACACATACACAAGTTTACATTGATCACATAAGTATCAATGCAAATTTTTGAAGGAAATAAGTTAAACTAAATAATACATTAGAAATATAAATAATGTCATTATCAAATGTCTAGAATATTCATGGAATCGAAATTTCAAAACATATATCAAAATAAAAGCTAGAGCCTAGAAGACTAAGGCTCAGAGTAGCCTATATTAGTGACCAGTCGACCCTACAACCTTCCTACGTGCACGCCTAGGATAGGTCCTGGAAGATTCTGCAGCCATGATCTCTGCCTATGGCTGAGGCTTTGCCTCAGTGATATCCACATCCTCATCCACATCATCGTCACTCTCAGTCTCAGGGTTCTCCAATGGGTCTCCTTGTGCTCTAGCCTCCTCTACCATCGCTACTGCCTCTGCCTCTCGATCCACATGATCAACCCTTTCCAAGTCTTCATCATTGAAGACAGGATCATCAACCTCAGTGTTCCACTTTGCTTGTGGATCAACCTTCTCTTAAATGATAGGAGATGTGTCCTCGCCCAAGATCTGTCTATGACAGAGGGGAAGGTTGTAATGAACAAACACAAGATCATTCAACCTTTTCATTGCCAACTTGTTGCGCTTTTTCGAGTGTATATGCTCAAACATGCTCTACTTGCACTTGCATCCTGAAGCACTACATGGCTGGCTCAAGATACAAATTGCAATCCTCAGTAGATTTGGCACCTGAGTACCAAACATCTCCCACCATGCATTTGAAACAAGAAAAATTAAAAATCAATTCTATAACTTCGACTTTATCAACATAAAATGGTAATAGAATCATAGATAGAAAAGTTCAAAATTTAAATTTTAAACTATGCCCCAAATAGATTTTTACCTGGCATCAGTAGTGTCTGGTTTTTCTTGCATAAGTCTCGTGAGAAGAAGTCTCCTTGTGAATTCCTGAACATTTCTATCTCACGGACTATGTGTGCTCCAATTGATGAATTAGAAGGCATTCGCTCTGCAACTTCGTAGAGCCCACCCAACACCTCTTTACCAGCCTCGAAATCTAGGCGAAATCAGAATGTTGGATTAAGGTAGTGGGCAGTTGCATGTATAGGCCTGTGAAGCAGATTGTGCCATTGTCGATCAATGACCTCCCATAGGGGATCGTATTTAGCCCGATACCCTGAGTAAAAAGATCTAATGGCCTCTTTCACCCTGTCAGTGCCCTCATAAATGTATCCCATTGCAAGCTTCTCTCCATCAACAATTTCTAGGAGAATAATAAGAGGCTCTATGAATTACGATCATTGTGAAAGTTGAAAAATTAAGCTTTAAGCTTTAAGTTTTACTTTTAAAAATGAACAATAAACATAAACAAGTGTGAACAAAAATGATGAAATGAAAGGGAAATGAGAACGAAAAGCAAAATTACTTGCACAATTTCCTTGGCCGGTTGCCAAAAGCCATTCTCATCAAAATCCCGATCAGCCGTCTCAACCAAAGTTGCATGGATACAGATACAGATACAAATACAGATACGGTATCGGATACGGATACAACCTTTTTTTAAAACCCCCAATATGGATACGGTTGAATACAACATTCATAAAAAACAAATACACATACTTAACACAATTTTCTAAGTTATTAGAGGATATCTTCAATACTTCAAAAGCAATATAGACATATAATTGCTACATACATGATTATAAGTTGGTTTAAATATTTACAATTTTTTAAAAATGGTAGAGTTGCATTGGAAGATAACCCCCAAAAATGGCTAGCTAAAATAGAAAAATATTTCATTTGGCGTAGGTTTTTGTTTATACCACCTTAAAAAAGTTGCATGATTGAAGTTTGTTTTAAATTATGGAAGATTTATGTCAATTTTTTAAAAATCAAATCACATAGTATTTGACACAGTCAAAAAGTTAAGAATATTTGGGCACACGTGGGTAGGGAATCCGATGTGTATCCATGCCATATCATATCCGTATTCGATACGGATACGGGGATACACGCGCCTGAGGAGGGTCAGAGGAGTTTCCAGCTACCTTGGTATCAAGCCCTGCATTGCTCTTCACATATGATGATGTGGTCCACTCCTCACTTACAAACATGCGTTTCAAACTGGCCTACTGGCCTTGGATTGAAGCAAGGATCGCAACGTGATAAAATTTGTTGCAAATCGGGTGATCCCAGGACGAGCCAACTGTTTCTTATTTGTGAAATTCCTCATAAGGGTGAGGAACCAAGTATGATTATATATGAATTTACATATACTCCTTGCGTGCTCTACACATGTTTTTATCCAGGGAAGTTTGCCAAGATCCTCCAATATGAGGTCAAGGCAATGAGCAGCACAAGGGGTCCAAAACAAGGTGGAGTGCCTCTCCATAAGAATTTTACTTGCAACAACATAATTTGCTGCATTATCTGTGACTATTTGTACCACATTCTCCTCACCCACCTCCTTCAACAGTTCCTTCAAGACCTCACAAAGATACTCAACTTTTTTTGTTTTTCCTGAAGCATCAACTGATTTCAAAAACACCGTGCCACCCGAGAAAGAAAAAAACAATTTAGTACAATCAAAATTAAAAAACTTAGTCACTAAATCAATATTGATTCTTGAATATAGTTTACAAAGTAGTAAATAGAAGTTTTACAATTACCTAATGAGGAGACAAGAAAATTCAGCAGTGTTCTACTTCTTTTGTTGGTCCAACCATTAGTCATGATGGTGCAACCCTTCCTCCTCCATACTTCACCCTGCTTGGCAATTGTGGCTTTGACATCAACCAACTTTCGGGTCAAAATAGGACCTTTTAGCTCCTCAACATTAGGGGCTTTGAACCCCAAACCACAAACAGTAACAACATCTACCATAATTTGCCAATAAGGAGACCTAAAACAAATTAAATAAACATAATAAATATACCTATTAAGTTTTGCTTTCAACTTGAAAAATAAAAATAATCAATGTGGCATACTCTTGAAAGTTGAAAGCAAGAAAATCAAGACATAGAAATTAAAATAATGAGTACCTTGCTGCAAGAAACGGAAGGTGGTTGTAGAACCAAAAATCTCCAATTGCCATTTTCGCAGTCTCATGCTTCTCCTTATTCCAACCCATACTCTCAAGCGATGGTTGGGCACCCAGAGTCGTGTGTGGAACAAAAAGGGAATCTAACGTGGAATTCTTCTTATGAATCCGAGGCCCAATGTTCACACTCGTTGTACGACTGCTTGTAGATGGAGTAATGGAGGCTGAGGAGTTGAAGAGGCCTCTCCACCAAAGTTTGCCATTTCTTGCATATGCTTCTGTTTTAATTCTTTTTTTCTTTTCAAATTCCTCTAAATGAGTTTGCATTTCACGTATAACGCCTTGAGGTGCTGCTTTGGATGGTTTGGCATCATGTCCAGGTATATGTGCAAGGTGATATATTAATCGGTTAATACCTCCCCCACTATATTTAACTTTGCATTGGCAACATATAACTACTTTTTTTGGTCCGGGGATTGCATGTTTCCAAGCCTTATCCCTTTGGCATCTAATAGGGTTTGCATCTGGGTTACCACTAGGTGCATTACTCCTAGGCTCAGACATTATGCTGCTGCTGCAATATATCATAAATGAAAAAAAATAAGCATCTACAAATTCTACACATTCTAATTAAATTGAAATAAATAAAATAAAGGAAAAACAAAACTAGGGTTTCTTACTTTTTCGTCAACATAAAATGAAACAAAACTAAAACAAATGTAAAAAAAATTGAAATATGAATGTAAAAAAATTAGGAAACAACACAAAAAATGTAACTCATCTCTTCAAATTTGCTCCAAAACTAAAGAAATGCACTTCAAATTTGTAGAGGCCTCCTCCAAATGCTTCATTAAACTCCTCTCAATGTGTGAATGCAAGCTACTAACTTGCACAAACAATCTGCAATCAATATTTGAGAGCCAATTGATTTGTTGGCCTGTTCTCTAAAACCCGAATATTTTTCTCTAGTCCCTTTTTTCGTCCTGTGTGTTTGCAAATGAAAGAATGTTCTTTTTTGTGTTTGAGAGAAAGCTATAAACCCAAGAAGTCAAAGTAAATGGGTTAAAATATTGTTTTTTTTTCACTTTATATAATCGGCCGCCGCGGTTGAGTCTTAGGCTTGGGACTCGGCGAGTCAGCCGAGTTTGGCTGACTCGG
>MU228317.1:687676-708312 GCA_018584345.1 Thuja plicata | reverse complement strand
AGTACATCAAAACCAATTACCAAAGACCCAAGTAGGTCCACACAACTCTACCAAATCCCTCACACATGAAAATAAGTCCACACAACTCCATCAAATCTCCAAACATGCAGGATAGCCAACTACCCTGGGATGCTCCTGCATCACAACCCATCCTCGGTCTCACTCGGCCGAGTTTGAGCCCAGGGCCAATTTGACTTGTTTTTGCTGATTCAGCTTTGGACTCGCAGAGTTCTGTAACTATGCATTCCACTAAGTCAACTTGTCCCTTGGCCCACAAGTGGCAGGAATATCCAACTAAAACAATTCCATCACTTGGGGTGGCCTACTTAATTCGGGGGAACCCGAGTTATTGAGGAAGACTGTTCAACTCAATTAAGCCCAAGAGCGCACATCATCCCAACTAAGACAACTCGCCCCTTGGCCCACAAGTGGCAGGAATATCGAACTAAAACAATACCATCACTTGGGGTGGCCTACTTAATTTAGGGAACCGTTCTACTACCTCTCCCAACATATTTCCTCCCTTTCCCATATCGGTATGATCGCTTGTGGGAATTAAGTATAGATAAACTTTTTTATTAATGAAACATAATAAATTTACAAATTTTATCAGCATCTTGGTATATATATATATAATAACATTAATCCACATTGCATACACTAAGCATACACATCAATCATGTTATCATGCATACCACAATATTTACTATATCGACATATAGCTGTATTCTGAAATGCAGATCTCTTCACTCTATACTTAACTCGCTTTTTATCTTCCTTGATTGGTCATTCGACTGTTGTTGAATGATTGTTCGTATGAATGAATAATTGATTGAATGAGTTCCTTTGATTTGATGATTCGAGGTATTGGTGAGTTATGAGTAAGTGATTTTTGACTAGATGATTGAAAAGTGATGATATAATAATTGCTAGTTTGATATATTGGTGAATGATGATTGAACGAATGTTGATTTGTTTGATGGTTAATTGCTGAATTGTATGTTTTCTTGATCCCAAGATGAAGTGATGAGTGATGTGGATTTGATGAGTGTTTTCTCGATCTTGCTGATTGATTTTTCTGCTTGATCTTGCTGATTGAGTTTTTGCTTGATTTCTTGAGGGATTAATGATTGATAGGTGAAGAATTTGTTTGGATGGATTCATGAGTGATGATTGATAAGTCCATTTTCAATGCTTGGAATAATGTCTCTTTTATACGTTATAGGTGAAAGGGTCACTACCTTTCATAAGAATTGAGTCACCACTTTTCATTGTTGCCTTTAAGAATAATATATTAATCCCCAAATTGATCTCCCTTGGATGTGCTCCTCAAATGTTACCGTCTCCCCTTTATATCTTCTAGTATTGGGGAGAGTCACACCTATTCATCATGTTTGCCCTTTGCAATGGTCACAACCTTTCACAATTATCACCCCTTGGAAGAGTCACAAACCTTCATCATTTCTGCACTTTGAAAGAGTCACAACCTTTCATAATTGCCACTCTTGAAAGAGTCACAACCCTTCATCATTGCTGCCCTTTGATAGTCACAACCTTTCATAATTACCACCCTTTGGAAGAGTCACAATCCTTCATCATTTCTGCCCTTTGAAAGAGTCAAACCTTTCATAATTGTCACTCTTTGAAAGAGTCACAACCCTTCATCATTGCTGCCCTTTGAGAGAGTCACAACCTTTCATAATTGTCACTCTTTGAAAGAGTCACAACTTGTAATGTTCCCAAATTATGAGTACCTAAATTTTGCTCTATATTACAATTTTTTATTAAAGCAAGTTGGGTTTAGAGATACCTTTTTGCTTTGATTAAGGTCTTGCAAGCAAGTTGGGAAGCCCAAGAGCGGATATACCCCTTGGTCTCATGTGGCCCGTGCCATCCATATGAAGTGGCGTACCTAGTGCGGTGTCCGATCACCATTTTCCTCAGTTTTGTCACTTCTATGTTACCTCTAATGATTGAGCATCCCTATGCATTTGTTCACCATGATAGAGGTCATGAGGAACATTCACAACAAGGTACCCAATTAGTCCATCCTTCCTAAGCCCAAAGGCAGTGCCTTTGTCCCCCTTTGGCCCCATGGGACTCCTTAGTCATATACCATGAGGTGGAGTGCTTAGAAGCTGACCTCATCACCATTTCCCCACCCGTGATCCCCTCATTTCCCCTACCATGGCTGGTTACAGCAGTCAAAAAGTACATATAGTATTTCACAAATAAATCCTATAATAAAAAATTTCAATTAGTTATGCAGATTATTTGTACACATGTTTGTATATGTATCTATATATAAACAATCACGTAATATCATAATTCTGAACTGCATATGTAATTTAACAAATACAGTCATAAGTATAATTCTTATGTAATATTTGCCACACAATATTCATACCTAGATCACAGGTCTGAATTATTATTCCTTATCTCTTATGTCTTATCTTTTCAATTATTTAAGGTATTGGCAAGTGGCGATTAGGTGATTGTTGATTTAATAGATTGATGCTTTATTGCTGAGTTGTTTGCTTCCTTGACCCCAAGGTGAAGTGATGATTGATATGGATTTGATGATTCTTTGCTTGATCTTGCTGATTGATTGGTATCATGAGGGATTAGTGATTGTTGGTTGAAAGAAGGATTTGCCTTGATGGATTCATGAGTGATGATCGACAGGTGATCCTTTAATGCTTGGAATGAGCTCTCCCTCATACTTTCTTGGTGAAAGGGTCACCACCTTTCATAAGATTTGAGTCATCTCTTTCCAATGTTCCTTTGAGAATAATTGATTATTTCCCTACTTGATCTCCCTTGGATACCCTTCTCAAATGAAGCTCTTCTCTTTTATATCTCCTTTGAGCGTAGGGAGTCACACCCTTTCATTTGTTAATGCCCTTATGAATGGGTCACACCCTTTCATTTGTTAATGCCCTTATGAATGGGTCACACCCTTTGGTTATGAAAAGATACATCTGTTTGAGAACAACTGCTGGCCCTTTCACTTCTTATTTAATCTTCACCTATCTCTCACTTCCCGAATCTGTCTTTCCTGCTTTTCAAATCTGCACATATCCCATTTAAGATATACATATCCTCTTCTCTTAGATTATATATCTTATTTTTTTCTTTCCTTCTCAATTCTTATTTCAGATCCCTCCGTATACTTCTGCTCTAGATTTCCTGTACTCTCTTTTCTCCATTCCATTTGATCCTTCTTCCCTTTTATATCTTTTATGAGGAAGGGTCACACTTATTTACCATGTCTGCCCTTTTCAATGGTCACACCCTTTGACAATTACCACCCTTTGAAAGGGTCACAACCCTTCACCTTTTAAAAGAGTCACTTAGTTATTTTCTTCCCTTTCCTTCTCTCCTTAATCCTTAATTCTTTTGCTCCCTCTTCTTCTTCCCTCTATTTTTTCCTCAAATTAAGTTTTCTTCTCTCCTTTTTATACCTCATGTTTGAGGGACACAACTTTTCCATTCATGCGTTTTGACCATTTGTTTATCTTAACTAAATTTTAATTATTTTTGTTTTATTCTTTTATAATTTTGAGTTAATTATTGTAGTTTATTAATTAATCCTATTTCAAGAAGGCGACGTGACACAACCCTCCGTAACTTTTGCCTTTTGGAGGAGTCACTTGCTTATTTTCTTCTCATTCCTTTTTCTTCTTCCATTAATTCTTTCTTGATTCACACCTTCCCTTTTCTCTTCATTCCTCTCTCCCCACTTTCAAATGAAGTTCTTTTCTCCTTTTTGTATCTCATGATTGAGGGAGTCACAACTTTTCATTTCATACCTTTTGACTATTTAGTAAACTTAATTAAGTTTTGATTATGTAATATTTTAATTTTGTTCTTTTATATTCTTAACTGAAATTTTGTTTTTGTTCTTTTATATTTTAATTTTTTAATTATTGTTTATTATTAAATCCTATTTCAAAAAGGGTACACTACATACTGCTATCATAATATATATTTTTTGCTGCTGTTATAATGCTGCTAATATATAAAAAAAGTCTTTTTTAATGTTATGAATGATTTTGTTTTAAACATCATAAAAATTTGCCTTACCATCAGGGACATCTGGCCACCTCTGAGATGGTTGGGGGACATATCAGATGTCTCTGACCATATCGGCAACGGCCAAACGCCCCCTTGGCGTTTCCTATTTCTGCAACACATCATAAATGTTTCGAAGATTTGATTTTTTTTGGGGATGGCTAGGGAATTTACCCTGCCACCTCGCCGCCTGAAACACCATTGGGCACGGGGATGGGGTTTTGAGGGCCGGGGATGTGACCCCATGAACACAGCTATTTATCTTTATATTGTATGTCTAAACCCAGCTGTACTGAACCTGGAATTTTTTCTTTTCGTCAAACTGCCAAACCTCAAATCTGAATCTGAACCAATAATGTAGGTTGTAGGTGAATATTACCCTTTGTTAACTATTTGGTTGAAGGGGTCTCTTGACTACAGAATGAAATAAGATTGCATAAGAATTCAGACCACTGTGCAAATATTGAATTTTGGCAGTAATCTGTGCTTCAAAGATCATTTTTCAGCTGTGCATAAATTTCTGATCTTTCTTTACCATTAACTATCTCTAATATAGAATATTTTAGTTCCTCTTATTAAAATGACAAATCTGTTGATGTTACCCGGTGAATTGTTTGGATCTTGGGGAATTGAAATGTGCACTAATGATTTTGAAAGGGTGTCCTTTGTAGCTTTGCAGGATGTTTTTGAACTTTTTGATGATTCTTGATTAGTTGTATAGAGTTGTGGTAGGTTCAGTATTTTAGAAAGTTTTGCATATATTCTGGAATTGAACCATGCTAGCCTTGGTTATTAAAAAAATTCCTTTGTTTGAGTTTATGACTGTGAATGAACATTGGCTTAGACTGCAAATGTGGATGATTTTTTTGTCCCTTGGAATGTGGCAAGGCAGATGCAAGATGAGGTAATAGCTGCTGATGCACAAAGACTCCAAACAACACAAACTAACGTTAAGCTGGTATGCTTCATTATTTGATTTTGTACGTATTTGTGTTTTCCCTAAACATTTTGTCAGATAGTCACCTTAGGAATGGACTGTGCCTGTGTGTTGCAGCTGGAAAGACATTTTCAAGTGGACACTCTGACCTGGATTCAAAGATTAAGGCAAAAGGAAAAAGAATTGCAGCGACGCCTCTTAAGGGTAATATTCTTGTTATACTAGTTTACTAATATATTGTGTGCATTGAACTGCAATATATTGAAAGTATGGGACATGCAGCATTTCAGTTTCTCATGGATTTTGTAGTACCAAAGTAAAATCTTATTAATTTCAATAATATAAGTTATCTTCAGAAGGAAGCTGCTTACTAAATGTAAAATATAATTCATATATTGAAAATAGATCCAGCTATTCTTATTTTAGCTATGAGGCATTATGGTAAAATTTATCGAGCCATCATCTTCAGTGGTAATCTTACCAAACACATTGCTGTATTTTATGAAACTTCTAGGGAAGTTCCAAGTTGAGAGTCCTCTCTACAAGTGATACTGACAACCATAGATGGAAAACTCGCAAAAATAAAAAATTCGCCAAGGCCTGAAAAAAAACTCGGGAAAAACTCGGCCAGTTCTCAACAAAAACTCGGCAAAAAACTCAGGAACTTAAAAAATTTCTTAAATATAATTAGAAATCCATTTTTTTTGCAAAATGCAAAGAGAAGATGCATCCAATGAGTCAATAAATGAGAACACAAAAGAAACAAGTTGAGTCTAGATATATTTAAACGCAAAGTGGGTACAAAATCGCATTCTCCTTAGGAATGCTGATGGCTGGAAGCAAAATAGTAAATAGTTTTATAAAACTAAAAGTAAATACATCATTACAATTACATCTTCCTCTTCCATCTCTAGTAAAAACTAAGGGAGAGGTAGAACTAGAGGGTCTAGTCCTAGAAGTTTTCACTGGGTGTGATTGTGCCTCCTCACTCGGTATGTCTGACTCAGTCTGTGGCTTGTCCTCCAAACTAGATGTAGCTCTGCCTTTAGCTTCTCCTAGCACTGGCAATGGCTCTTCATCCTCCTCATCCTCCTCAATGTCATCCAGTGTGAAACCAAATCCACCCCCCTCCTCCTCCATAGCCTGCCTCTCCAAATCATCGACGTCATCCTCTGTAAACAATGATGGCTGCTCCTGTGATGTCCAATCACTGTAAGGATTTATATCATCCAAATCAATTGGACCAGTTGCTGCTTCCTCTGCCTTCCTTATGTGCAACCAAAGATTGTATTGCACAAAGACAAGGTCATTGAGGCATTTTTGAGCTAACTTGTTCGTTTTCTTCGTGTGGATGGCCTCAAACAAGCTCCAATTGCACTCATGATTGGGATGAACTACAAGGCTGACATAAGATTCTGAGGGCAATTTTTTTGAGATTTGGGGTATTTCCACCCCAACTTTGCCACCAAGAATCTGCAAAATAAAATATTGAAAAGTTAGAAAGCAAAGAGAAAAGCGAAAACATATTTTATCAATTTATCAACTACTTTAGACCCCAAAATCAAAATGGCAAACATTATGCTTGGGGTTTGAGTGGTTCTTCCTCTCTTTGCCAACTCTGAAGAGAATAGATTACCCCTTGCTTCTTCGTAGTTTTGGAGTTCGGCCACAACAAGGTCTCTCTCCTCAACCTCAGGTATCATCCTCTAAATGCATGTAGTGAGGCCCTCCATGACCTCTCCCTTAGGATTTGGGTAAGAATCCCCGAACTTAAAACGGGGGTTGAGGAAGTACTCTGCTGCATGAATGGGTTGGTGGAGCTGATTGTTCCACCTCTTATCAATAATTTCATGGATGGGATCAAATTTGAGTCTATCCCCCTTGTAGTAATTTTTTATAGACTCCTTGGTCCTATCCATGGCCTCATAAATATACCCCAATGGGGTTTGATCCCCATCTACCAAGCGCAGAACTCTAACCAAGGGTTCAGACACCTACAATTGAAAAATACAAATTACAAAAAGATTAATTAATGAAGTTACAAATTAATAATGAGAGACTTGAATCAAGAATAATTTCTATTTAAGACTATGCATGCGACAACCTCTCTTTCAACCTTCTTTGAATATAGTGAGTCTAGCCATGCTTGACTCACAAACATTTGTTTCAAAGAAGTCAATGCACCAAGAATGCTTTGCAACGTCAAGAAAATCGTTGCAAATCTTGTGACACAGGATCTCACCAAATCTCTCCCTTGAGTGTGCCCTCTCATCAAATGTAGAACCCCAGGGTGATTGTAAATATATTTTGTGATCCTCCTTGCATCTTCCACAATTGGAGTCACCCAATCAAGTTTTCCTATGTCCTACAAAAGAAGGTGAAGGACATGTGCTGCATAGGGTGTCCAAAAAAGAGTGGGGTACCTTTCTTGGAGATTTTACCTGTTGCCACATATGCTGCTGCATTATCTGTGATGATTTGCACCACATTCTCTATTCCCACCTCCATGACAATGTGCTCCAACATTCCAGCCAATGTTTCTGCATTTTTCACCTTATTGGAGGCATCAACCGATTTCAAGAACACCACATTGTCCTTGCAAGCAACCAAAAAATCAATAATGGTGCAGTTTTTTCCGTTTGTCCACCCATCAGAAAGAATGGTGCAACCTTATTTTCTCCATTCTTTTCTTTGGTCCTTCACCACTTCTTTTGCCCAATCAACTGCACTTGTGAGCAACCTACAAGAACAAAGTGAAATTATGTCTTAGTACACAATTTTGATTTAATAAACAAGAAAAATAATTAAAATTTAAAACTGAAATCAAGTGGACTATTTACTAACCTTCCACCCAAATCCTTGCGAGAAGGGGCCTTGTACCCTTTTCCTGAAACCGTCATTGCGGTGACCAAATTTAGCCATTAAAGACTCTCTGCCACATTCAATGGGATGTTGTTGAAGTACCAAAAATCAGCACATACAATGTCTATTTTCTCATATGCCTCCCTATTCCATCTTGTGGCCTCTAATGATGGTTGTGCTCTAGGTGTGTTCCTGGGCATAAAATAACTACCTATAGGCTGTCCTTGATGGTGATGCAACAAAAGGCACTCTACTAGAGGAAGCAGAAGTGGTGGCTGAGAGGGTGCTGAATTTGCGGATATGTGGGCTATGACGAGAGCCCACTATGTTTTCAAGTGCTTCTTCTTCTTCAATGTAAACTAAAGCACCTTGAGATTCAACTATGGCTTCTCTCATAGCTAGTTTTTCCCTCTCCCTTGGCAATTTTTTCTCCCCCAACTGCAAGTATGGCATTAACATCTCTTTTTATTTCTTCTGTTGTTTTATTACATCTCCTAGCATCATGCTTGCTAATGCCTACAAGGTGGTATTTGAGGCAGTTTATGCCTCCCTGAATTACTTTTTCACATTTAATGCATATCACCGTCCCAGGGTCTAGTCCTTCATAGGTATACCTTCAAGTCCTATCTCTAGCACCTTTAGGACGGGTGCTTATATCAAGATGGGCATGGTTCTAGTGGCCAATCATTCCTTGAAGCTGGCATGCTGAATTAATGGTTAACTGTTAACCTACAAATACAAAGTGAAAAAACAAAATTAATATTTAAGTTAATTAAGCAAACTCTCTAAATTAGTTTCAATAATTTTAGACATCATTCAAAATAAAAAAAACAAAAAAGCTACTAGGGTTTGATTTTTAAAAAAACTAGAGATTCTTCAAAAAAATAATGAAAGATTCAACAAAACTTGTCAAAAATAGTGTTAAATCTTTGTTCCAATGACTCAAAATCATTTTTAAATATTTAGAAATGATTTTCTATTCATCTAGATGCAACAAAAAACAAAGAAAATGTTTTAAAAAAACATAGAAGAAAATCAGAAAATCTACTTGGGAATCTTATTTTTCTTCAAAAACCACCTCAAATCCGCTTGAAATCCGCCTCAAATCCTGTTCAAATCAATGGAAATTAGTTAGCAACGGTTTGGAAGAGTATTTCCCCCCCTCAGCAAAATAGAAGTGAACAAATGGCAAATAAAAATGACTGTGGGCTGTTTTTTTTGCTTTAAACGCTGGAAGTTGACGCTGACCGAGTTTTTGACTTGGACTCGCCGAGTTCTTGGGAAAAACCCGGTGAGTTTTTGAGGCGAGTAAAAGTGGGAAAAAAACGTAGAGCCCAAAAACTTGGCGAGAACTTGGCGGGGTTTTGCAACTCGCCAAGTACTCTGCGAGTATGCCATCTATGCTGACAACAATTTGGTTGAGTATTGGGTGTACTGAAATTTAGTGAGTTTTTTGCAAGTTTCAACAAAGGATATTTTAGTTGATAGGGCATTTAAAATAAAAGGATTTGTTTCCTTATATTCCTGGTCAATGCCTACCTAAAGATTATTTACATATTTCTTTCTTGTTGTGCTATTAACAAGCTTCACATGTTGCTTTCAGATAATACCAATCTTCCACGAACACATGTCCTTGCCCCTGGAGCCTGCGTCCTTGTCCCCCCTTGCCATTTTGGGGACGACAAGACATTGAGGGATGTCCTTTGCCACCCCCCTTACTTGAGAAATCGTAGGAAATGCTGGAAACGTCACTGAACTGCACAGGGACTCTTGGACAGCTAGACGCATCTCAATCAACTTAAAAACAAAAGTATATTTATTTAAAAAAAATTGTTTGACTCCAAAGTGGTGTGGGGGTACCACAAGTCTTCCCACTTCACTCTAAAACCCTAATTGTGCGTTCAGAAATTTGCTCCTTGATGTGAGAGTTTGGTTTTTACATAAAATATTGGACTGATTCAGAGGAGAGATAGGACTAATTTTCTTTTTTGCTTCAAGTCTGAAACAATTTATCAGCTGCAAGTTTGAAGCTATAACTAAGGTATTTCATTTTTTCTAGTTTTCTAAGTTTTCATTTTGTTAGTAAGTTTGTAAAATGACAAATATTTTCATTGATTTGGTTTTAGACTTTCAACCATTTAAAACACACTAGGAAATGAGCAGCAGCAGTAGTGACAGTCATAGGGGTAGTGAAAGTGAAAATGAAGTGAACACAATATCAATAGGCCCTTCTTCTATTTTTGAAAATCTAACTTAGCTGCTATTCCACAAGACCATTATGCATGCTCTTTACCCTCTCTTCAAAAATTTGCAAAAGGCCTTCTCAACCCCAAGAAACCATTGCTTCAGGTTGCCAGAAATGTGACCTCCAATAAGGCTAAAAATGTAGGGGGCAATAGGAAGTGGCTTTGTCATGTTTGCAACACTCGTTGCCATGGGATCTAAACTAGGGTTAGAACCCATCTATTGGGTGAGAGTGGACGTGGTATTAAAGTTTGTGAGGAAATAACATTAGAACAATAGGTTGAAATGGCAAAGTTGGTTTGAGTAGTTGAGGTTAAAATCATTGGTACAACTCACAATAAGTAACAATTATCTACTGATTTGCATGCCTATTTAAATGTATCAGTTGGAGAGAGTTGTGATAGAGGGAAGAGGAAGGCTATTGCACGTGATAAAAATACATTGATAGTGTTAATGAGTATGCAAAAACATGAACAAGTTGATGATTTAGTGGTGAAATTTTTTTATGCACATGCTATTTAATTTCATTTGGCAAGATCATCTTATTTCAAGCTGTTGAGATATGCATTGACAGTTGGACATGATGTGAGTTTTGTGACCACTACAACAAGCTGAATAAAATACTAAGTATCCTATTCTCTCTTGAACAAGGAAACTTCAAATGCTAAACAATTTAACAAATGTGTGATCAAATGAAGCAACCCCAAGTTTTACACTGCGTACTTGCGACTTTATGTTGGATGCAACTCACTTAATGTTGTGACATGTTGGTAATCACTAAGGCAACTTGCACTATTCTTTTGTGAAATCTATCAACTTCCTTCAAACGGCGAATGATTTTGCAATGTAAGCTCTTCGACTAATCCTAACAATGGTTTTGAAATAAAACACAAAAGAGATTGAGTTTAGGAATCTTATATATTGCTAAATTCTAATGCAAGAGACTATTGATGACTTAGTGAAACAAAACCAATCCTTGCTTCACCAAATGAATTTTACTATGCAAAGGATGATGCAATCTTCTAAGAATACGCTAATGATTTTCAAATCACTTCCACACATTAAAACCATCAGACATGCGAATCAATGAGCATGAAGTAAATGAAGTTAAATTTTGATTAAGATTTCAGACTAACCTTGCATCGCAATTTGCAATCAACAAATTACAAATGGTATGAACATAAGAGGTTTCACCATTAATCGACAATAATGCCTTCCATTCAAATATTCAACAAACAGATTCTAAGTAAGTGAGAAATAGGAAACCATGCTAATGCCCAAAATAACACAAGTCTTCACCAAGCTTTAATGAGTTTGCAATTATTTTGATAGTATTTCAGTAACAATTTCAAAAAAGTCTCCCTTACAAATGAAATGAGCAAGCCTTTATACAGGACTCTTGATTACAACCAACGACCTAGATTGATTCAAGATCAATGACCAATATAATTCAAAGTAACCCTAATTAGGGTTTGCTTCAACTACCACCTACCATTGTTAAATGTTTGCCAATGAAAAAACAAAGCATCCTCTATGGGCAAATGGGAAAATTCCTTGCCACATGGGATCGTAACAAATTTTCTTCTAGAAGCATGTTTCCCTTATCCTCTTCTTTGATGGCAAATTCGATGCATTTAGACATGTTGATGATGTGGAATCATTTGATTGATATAAAATGGGTGGACTCTACATTATCTTGCTTATCTTAAAGAGGTCAAGTTGGAGAGAAGACAATTTCAAGTTGGAAGAAAGTCAAGGAAGATCATCATTCAAAGGCAAACAAAAGCTAGGTACAATTGAGAAATTTAATTGGAAATGATTAAGTGTTGCATTTGCAATTTTCAGTGGAGATCACATTCAAAGGGGAGCACGTTTCATGATTTTAGGTGGAAATCAACTTTGCATTTCATCTTTTCTTATTCCACTCTCCCAAAATTCCCCTTTACCTATTCACAATTAAATCTTCACTTGCTTTGGGTTTTCGTTCACCTTCCATCATTTGGAATTTCAACCTCATCTTCTTTCTTTACCTTCTCATGTTTTCACCTTGTATTCCATCCTTATCTAGGGCACAAATTCCACTTTTAGGTGGAAATGTTCAAGTTAGTTGAGCTAAAATTCTCATTTTAGGTGGAAATGTAAGGTCAAAATTTCAAGTTTAGGTGGAAATGACCTTAACACTTCAAAATTTTGTCTTAGACTTCGGATTTTTTTTTTCATTTTCCATCCCCTAGAATCTATGTTGCAACAAGAAATTTCATTGCCTTACTGTTTTCTCAAAACTTCATCTCTTTCTTCCATGAACTTTTCATTTTTCTCTTTGCTTCATCTCCATTCTTCGTCAAATCTTTCATTTTTCGCATAGCATCTCTAGGGCAGGATTTCTGATTTTAGTTCAAAATGAAGCAAGGAGTACGGCGGAAATGGATGAAATCTTGCATTTCTCACTTGAAACTTGCTTGGAAATTCTTTCAGATTTTTCTCTAAGGACTTAGAATTTCTACTTGTTCCTTACTTATCCATTTGACTCACAATTTCCACTTTAGCATTTGCAATTTAAACTTGAATTGTGATGGCTCATATTCCCAAATTGCTTCATCTTGCTTGCTCCCTTTAGACAACATTTCCTGCCACTTTGACAATTTCTTGACAACCTGCTTGACAACTTTCAATCTCTCGAAGATGACTTGCTCATTACTAAGAAGAGGACCCAAAAGCTAAAACAACTATGACTAAAACTAAAACTAAGCCTAAACGACTATACTACTAAGAAAAAGCAATGGGGTGATGTGTGAAAAGGTCACAATAGGACCCTCTGATGCCCCCCTTGGAAACCATAGATTGCCTAACTCCCTTTTGACAAACAATACTCGAGAGTGAACGTGTTGATGGAGGAGATGAGGTAAACATGGATTAGGACTGGTTGTTCCATTGTCATGGATGGGTGGACTGATATTTGATGTAGGCCACTCGTTAATGTTATTGTTACACGTCTTGCTAGTTTATACTTTCTTAGAGCCGAGAGGAATTAGTGTACCCACAATGCAATGGGATGTTGGTCTTGAAGATGTTAGGCAACTTGATGAGGAGGAGGTGCAACCAGGAATGGTCAGGCTACCATTGGGTGATCTGATTCAGGCAGAGAGTGACGGTGACACAAATGGTTCCGAGCCTTTGGATATTGATAGCCCAAATGAGGCTTACTTTCATAGATTGTTGTATTCTGATGTTTAAGACTTTGAATAGATGTTTGAGGCTTTTGAATATTGATAGACCATGGTTTTTTGATGTTTGAGACTGCTGTTATGCTGCTTTATTGAAGTTTATTATGTTATATACTCATGATTTTTGACATATTGATATTGGTGTTGTTATTGACATCTCTCTCTCTCTCTCTCTCTAATTTTTTAAATTTATATATCACTGCCCCCGCTGTCCTTAAAAAACGGCCCTTGGACTACTGTCCTGAGACGTATTCCTTGCCGTCCCCCATGGATCCTTGGATGATACCATGAATGCCATCAATCAGCTTCACCAATGATAACCTGAGATTACTATTTCCAGTCTATATGTATTTTAGTTTTACATTTATTGCATTTGTGTTGCAGTTAATCTGTGTTTAATTTCACTCTTTATGCATCTCAATATTTGTTTGCTGAAACCAGTGTTACGAGAGGGCTCTTTCTGGCCTAGATAGCTGAATTCATGTATCAATCAGGTTTGATGAGCTCAAAGTTTTGAACTGCTTGGTGTGTCTGAGCTCAGGAATTCCGAGTCTAAGCAGATTCATGTGTTTCAATCCTGGACACATGTGGAGGCCCAAAAGTCCAAAGCAAGGGAAACACATTTTTCAAAGTAAAAAGATAAAATGAAAACCTTAACAAGCCAACTTGAACCTTACAATATTCCAATGAGCTTTTACAAATTATTGTTATTTGCCCATGACATCTTTCATTCTCCTCACTCTCTTTTACACTCACCTGACTCTTTTCATGATTTTCCAGTTTTCTGTTCAATGCTGGTTGTTTTTGTGCAAGTGCTGAATACAAGTAGGTTAACGGTAATGTTGTGCACATGAGAGCTGATAGAAGAAGTTGGCTTCTATTTTAATATAGTTTTATTTATTTAGCATGTACAAAAGGTAGAATGTAAACTATTCTCTCTATTTCTCTTTATTTTTAACTCCTGCTGCTTTATTCATCTTTTCTCCTGGCATATTCTAAATGGACAAAGTAAGATAGATCAAAATTTAAAACACCCTTGATTTTATCTTATTTTTTTTAATTCTCGTTTTTTCTGAAAAAATTCCATGCATTTTATATTCTTATTATTATTCTATGATTTCTATATCCGAATTTCTTAATTTCACTGTAGGTCTGTTGTTTTTCCCCTTGAGGATATAGTTGTTAAATTGCTAATATGTCAAAGTTGCAAAGAAAAGACCACTTTTAGCACCATTTCAATATGGCTATCAAGAAGGTGCTGGTTTTGCGCAAGAAAATCGTGGTGTAGATTCCTTAGAGATCTAGCTTAGCCACCACAAAAACTCAAAGAATACCAAAAGAAAGGAATCTCAACTCTAAGAATAAAATGCATAAATGTTGAAAATGTGGCTCATATATTTGTTTATAATGTTAAAATATTCACTACTAGCCTTCACAAGCAATTATAGAATTCTTTCAATAATTGTAAGAAAAACGTTCACAATCCTCAAAATTGCACATTATGGTGATTTCGGTTTTTTCGGAGTCTTCCAATCTTTAGTTTCTCTTTCTCTTTTCCAGCAGCACCCACCTTGGCACGTGTAGCAGCACCCTCATTGGCATGCCCACTCCTCTTTTTTGCATTCTCCAATCTTTTGCGGCGTCTCTCCTACCTCTCAATGTTAGGTCTTTGTCTTCTTCACAATTTGGATTCGCAATATTCACTCTCCTTGTTAGTTCAATTTGTTCTCTAATCTCTACTTTCCTCAAAATTGCACATTATGCTACAATTCTACCACTATGGATTGTCCGGAAGAAGAGGAATATGATTAAATCGGCCTAGCAAACACTAACATAATAGAATAGTAGATAATGCTAAGAAAACCATTATACAACAAAAAAATGAAGTTGTGGCTTGATTCTTTGAAGAAGTAGCTATGCTTAAAAGATTGGAAAAGATTTGTTGGTCAAGTTAAAACAATTGGGGAAATAGCAGTATCAACCACAAATCAACAAAATTACAAAAGACCGGGGCTGGAAGATTGAACCCTTTTCTGATCACCACAGATCTGAATAATGTTAAGGTGAAGCACGTCATGGTGGATTTAGTTGCAGATATCAATATCATTCCAACAACCACTTGGGACAAAGTAGGCCAACCCAAGCTGGTCAACTCCATTTAATATAAGCTTAGCAGATGGGTTAGGAATGGAGACACTAGATACATGGAAGAATGTAGAGGTGAATATACATTGCCTTAATCAACTAGAAGACTTTGAAGTAGTGGAGATAAAGGAACCATTTAATACTTTAGGGCACTGCTATGCCTAAAATGGTTTGTAAATCCTAATGACATTGCAGATCAAGGAAGGAGGATACGTCCTTTGCGGATGAAAATAGAGTGGTCTACATTCCCATAGGAGATGGAGAAGATATAACTTATGTAGAGAAAGTTCCCCAGGATAGAAATAATGAAGATGACTCAAGAATCATTTATTTGATCTCAAAATCACCCTTCGCAGATGAAGAAGATCCAAATAGTGCGGGAGGAATTGAGTTGGATAGTGACAATACTAGCATAGAGAGTGGTGAAGTCTTTGATGCATGGATGCAAGATGAGCTAGATGTTAGCATTAGGATTTGTGTTGTCATTGATGTCAACCACCTCTTGTGCGACATTAATTTTAGCTTGCAAAGGATAGTTATTTGCTGAGGTTATTGTTGATCCCTAAGAGGCTCACACTTAAATAAGAACAGTTGAAAAGTTACATAGGAGCGGGACATAGTGTGTCCTATGAAACAACCTTTGGGATTTCAGAATCTGGCTCTTCATATTTGGATAGGTGAAAAGGGAAAATGAACCTCTCACAAATAAATTAAGCTAAGGAGGCGGATGATTCACCAATGCAAAGCTTGTACAACACTTTAAGAAACCTTTGGATAGTCTTCATAGCATCCTAAAGCTTTTTGGTTTAGGATTCTACCACCCTTATGCAATAGACACGGGTGTACCACAAACCCTTCATTGTTGATTGGGAGAACAAAAGACATGAAGTCATTAGGTCAAAAATAGTAATATTCTGATCCTAGCCGCGGGAAGCATCTACAAGGGTTTGAATAAAGGCAGTAAATCTTCTAAGGGTTGCACGACTCTCCGTAAAGGACATGATGTAGGGAGACTATTTCTGAATGGAATCCAAACAAGACATACCCTAAAGTATCTCCGTTTTCCAAACAGAAACAATTCCTATAAGGGTTAGCTGAGAGTACAAACACCCTTGAGGCTTATCCTCTTGAGAAGCAAGTTATAAACAATACAATTCATTTTCTATGTAAAAGGAAAATGGGAGTAAAAAGGTTACACAACCCACTATTTCCCAAGGTAAGCAGAAGACAAAAAGATCGATAGATGTAAATTAGACGAGACATAAAAGAAATCAGCACAAAAGACTTTTACAAATATGAAGAGAAAGGCTAGCATGGCACAATCTCCACATTTTATTAAGAGCAAACATGTTAATGATGGAAATCAAGCCGCTCATTACAAATGCTATAAAATGCATCTCAAACTGATAAACAATGGCTCATATCCGGATATTGAAAAGCTCAAATTGTATAATACTATTCGTTGATCTCCTCAACTCTAAAGTTCTTTGTATTGTTGATCCCCTTCTTACATGGTAAATCTTGGGTTTTATAGATCCAACCCCTTTCTTTTTACAGGCAGGCCGCCGATCTTTTATCATTACATTCGTTACAAGCAACCCCATGCCAAAGATTTTGACATGATTAGTTTGTTGCGTGTTCGCAGGAGCGCCAACTGTGCCTTTTCTATCTGATTGCCATCATTTTGGAAAGTTGCCCACAAAATCTTAACAAAAAAATTCCATTCCCAACACTTGTTAGAAAGTCATCTTTAGAATATTCCCCTGATGCTTGTTCGAGAATATTCGTTGTCCGTATCACATGCCACATGCCAGATGAGCGAATATTTTTGAGGTCTCTTTGGAGTCATTTTCTCTGGGCTCCGCTAAGATGACATGTGTCCCAGGTGTGAGGTGTAATAGGAACTTTGAATGCATATGCCCTACCATGAACATGAGACCGCCATGTGCTTCATCAGAATGGAAGACCAATGAAATTTGAAAGGCGATCGGGGATCGACGACTATAGAGGATATCTATA
This sequence comes from Thuja plicata, assembly GCA_018584345.1. Taxonomy (NCBI): domain Eukaryota; kingdom Viridiplantae; phylum Streptophyta; class Pinopsida; order Cupressales; family Cupressaceae; genus Thuja; species Thuja plicata. Next base: position 690,807 of record MU228317.1, on the reverse strand, counting down.
GATTTGGCGACTCACAAGGAACCTTGACTTGTTGAGGTATAATTCCTGGATCTTTGGTTGTAAACTGAGCCTTATCCATTGGGGTAACAAGATCTTCACCAACTAATGAGTTGTCTCTGATCAGAGCTTGGTGAATCAGGTATCCTTCATCTTGTTCAATATTTTTCTTGCAACAAAGATTTTAACATAAGAGACCACAAGGAAATAAAGAAGAAACCATCACTCACTATAAGCTACATCCAGATGGAGCATGCGACAGGGCCTGGACAAGAAGAGAATTTCTAAGAGGTCACCCTGTTTTGACAAGAAAGGTAGAACCTGAATCCATAAATAACTGACCAAGCTCAAAAGGGTCTTAGTAGGATCAAGGAAAATGTGTCTGCATATCAAACGAAAGGAAAAAGTGGAAGGACTCCTCATTAATGGAAAGGGAAAATACATGAACTTCATGGATTTTAAAACAAAAGATTCAAAATGATGACTATTAGATTACTAATCCAGAGTCAAAGAATTTAGTCATTAAGTCATAGCAAGTGAGTGAAACCATTCATTTATCCCTAGCATGTGCGCGTATTTTAGTTGTTTCCCTTTTGAGGTAGTTGGGATAAAATTCATCCTCATGCTAAGCTACGCAATTTGAGTCATTTCCCTAAGTCAATTAGATAGAGCCTTGTTGCCAAACTGGGGTCCATAGCCCCAACAAGGATATCGTTTTGACTCCACCAAGCATAGCTCTACTGCCAGCCAGACGTCCATAGCCCCAGTATAGTTGCTTGTATAACCTGATGTTTGTTAGATTTCCATTTTCCCCTTTTTAAAAAAAAACCATATATGGACAATGAAGTCCTTTTCAGGTTGGAACCAAAGGTGTAGCAGGAAACATCTTTTAGATTTTTCACCTAGTAAAAGTTTGAAAATCAGATGTCACTAAGTCATCAGGGTAATTAATGCATATTTATGATAAGAATTTAACAATGATGATGCATGCACATGATATGACATGTAATAACTTCATTACCTTGAGATAAGAGTTAGTACTCTGTTAGCTATGTTACCCCAGGATTCTGGGATGGGGGGATGTGGGGACGGGGAAACGGGTTTCCGGGACAGATTTTTTTTTCTCGGAGCAGGGGACGACAGGGGACGGTAGTGGGAACAACTATATAAAAGATAGGGAAAATTTAAAATATATAGGGAAATTCTAAATATTCATATAAAACCATGGATAACACATGCTTATATAAATTATAGAACCTTAACCTATAATGTTTGTGTTAAATAATTTAACTTTAGAGTTCACATGAGAGTGCAAATCAAACAAATTTTCAAAACTGAAACATTAATTTTATGGGACAGCCAAGGGGAAGGTTTCCGAGTTTCCGGGATGTTTTGGAAACGGGGACGGCTCAATTTTTGTCGGAAACGCGTCCCCGGGTAACATAGGCTGTTAGTATCAAAGATAATCTTTTATCATAAGCAGTGAAGTAAATGTATTAAAGCCTTACAAAAATCGAGTACGGAAACTTTTATCACTTGCACTATTAAGCAGCCGAAATTGCATGCATTGAATGTCCACTAAGAGGATGATGTCCTTGGGAAGTAGTCCCAGTATGTCAAAGGTCATTTCGAAATGATAACTTGCCAAAAACAATAGAAGTTTAAGTGTGCGAGACGACCTCAGTGGTTATAAATCATGGGATTGCTGTATTAGTAGATCATTTTGATTATATTAAGTTTTTGTAATTCGCTTGAGTTGTTAGAGTTACAACAACGTAGGGTATTGTAGTTATGGATACAGCAGTGAGGCTTAACACCACTAGGGCTCATAATTGCTTTTTAGGTAGGGTAACATACACTAGGCTTATGCAGCTACGAAATATAGACGACGACCTCATCCTTGTTGTTGTGAAGTGGATTTTTGGTGAGGATTTCCTGAGCAGTGAGGATAGACATCACATTAATACTGACATAGTTTCTAGGTTCGTGGAGCCATTACTTGATTTGGGTGAGCCAAAGGAAGGGATAGATCAACTCATTCGGGGGTTGTTAGGTAACGACTATGTAGAGGGTCTAGATGATATCGTGGGAGCTGCTCAGTATGGTATTGGGTTCTCTTTGGCAACTGTCTGAGGGCCTATTTGTATTAAGAAGCGGTGGTGCTTTGGCTGCCATTTCTTTCTAATTTCCGTACCAAGTCTATTGTAGTGCATCGGTACTATGCAAGGCATGGGTTAGATTTTCTGACAAAGCTTTCCAACCCTAGACCATCTTTTGAACAAGGATGGCTATATGAGTTTAGGGCTTGGGTTAGTTTTGAGAAAGGACTTGATTCTTTGGATAGTGAGGAGCTTCGGGAGGAAGAAATTTTTGCTTCGAACATGGACAAATGACATTGAGGATGGGGATGATTCTCCAAATGTCCATCTAGGACGTGGCGACTCATGACTTTCGCAGATCAATAATACAAAAATACTTCTTGTTTTAACTAAATTTTGCTCTTACTAAAGAAAGAAAAGAAAGAAAGAAATACACACACACACACACAAATATATATATATATATCAACACTTGTACAAAATCTCTTCGAATGAATATATATATATATATATATATATATATATATATCCAAGTTCCCAGACCCGGACTCGGCTCGGACTCGATAGGGCCGACTCGACTCGTGACTCAGTAGCAACTCGACAAAATGAAAAAACCCTTAAAATTTAGAGGTTTTTAATGATTTAAAACTTGTTTCATGTACCCATTATTGAATAAAGCTTAAAGACACGATAACATCATCAAATAGTGTTGATATTTTGGTCTTTACGGCAAAGATCAACGACTTGGATAATTTGGAAATAATAAATTATGAATAATAAATTTATGGAGATATATTTATTATAATCGATTTAAATAATGATAATAAGTAAGGGATATTTATTATCTATTGTTTATTGATAATTATGAGTAATGTTTTAATTAATATAATATAATACTTGGGAGGGCCCAAGTTGTCATTAAGATAATAATAAATAAAAGGTTATTTATTATGTCACTTGGGAGGGCCCAAGTCGGCCACCTTGGGTGGAGGAGTTTATCTCCTAAAAGTATCATATATATGTGTTTTCGATCCA
>MU228317.1:670898-684062 GCA_018584345.1 Thuja plicata | reverse complement strand
AATAATAAATATATGGAGATATATTTATTATAATCGATTTAAATAATGATAATAAATAAGGGATATTTATTATCTATTGTTTATCGATAATTATGAGTAATGTTTTAATTAATACAATATAATACTTTGGAGGGCCCAAGTTGTCATTAAGATAATAATAAATAAAAGGTTATTTATTGTCACTTGGGAGGGCCCAAGTCAGCCACCTTGGGTGGAGGAGTTTATCTCCTAAAAGTATCATATATATGTGTTTTCGATCAAAGAGGAGAGATCATAAAAAACATAACATGATCCTCTCCCCTCAAAGATCAAATTCCTTATATGCTGGAGCGAATCCGTTAGAGCTGGAGCGAATGCATTATGTGAGTGCTGAAGCGAATGTATTAATGCTGGAGCGAATCCATTAGAGCTGGAGCGAATGCATTAGTGCTGGAGCGAATTGTATTAGAACAAGATAGACTTGTTCATTGCAAAGGCTGCGATTTACTGCTTGGAGCGATTTAGAGCAGAGGATAGAAGAAGCAGCAATGCATCCTAAATCTGCGAATGCATTGGCAGCAGAGATAGAAGTTGAATTGACAATACTTAGGTGCAGATCTGAGAGAAGGGAAGAGCTGCGAATTATATCCATAGGTCGGGAAAGAGCTGGGAGTAGCTTCTTCAGATCTGATATCACACATATATTCATGGGCTAAATATTCGATATTTAGACCATCAAATTAATCCAGATCTAGTGGTGCGAAATCTGACTCTTAAGGAACAATCCAACAACAGATTTCAAGGCAGATCTAAGTAGATTACAGTCTGATCCAAGATCAAAGAAAAGTGCAGATTGGTGGCATCTTGGAAGCCGTAGGCGGGCTGACCCGGCACATTCACATCTTGGAGAGTTTGAAGGCACTGATCTAGAAGATCAGTTCTGAACTTCACTTCTGGGTATATTTGAAGTTTACTTTTCATTATCCTGTGCTTAGTTTTGTTAGATCTCTTAGATTGATACATTCCTAGCATAAATCTGGAAAACATTAACAAATAGAAGCTAATTTGATCACATACATAAACATACATCCGTCACATAAGTACAAACATAAATTGTAGCTGAAGGAAATAACAAACATAGATATATAGAATTTTAGATATTGTCAAATGTATATAATATCCATGACATCAAATTTTCCCAAACATGTGTAAACAAAAACAAGTCTATGGCTCAGGCTCAAGCTCAGCCTCAGAGTGGTCTATCTGCCTCCTAGGAAGGCGTCTAAGGTAGCTCCTGGATGATTGAGCAGCCATAGTCTTTGCCTGTGAGGTGCCACTCTGATCAACATCAGCTGTGTGTGATCATGCTCTATCCTCCTCTGCCGTAGCCACAATCTCAGCTTCTCTGTTTGCCTGGTCAACCCACTCAAGGTCCTCATCATTGAAGACAAGATCGGTAGACTCAGTGAGCCACTCGGACTCTGGATCAATCTCCTCTAGCGTGATCGGAGAGGTGTCATTGTCCAAAATGTCTGGTTCTAAGCCAAAGGTTGTAATGAACAAAGACTAGGTCATTCAACCTCTCGATAGACAATCTATTACGCCTCTTTGAGTGGATGTGCTTGAACATACTCCAGTTGCGCTCACATCCTGAAGTGCTGCATGGCTGGCTCAATATACAAATGACAATTTTTTGAAGGTGTGGGGCTATAGGCCCAAAATGTTGCCACCATCTATCTGAAATAGGGAAAAGAAAAAAAAATCAGTTTCATTTCCAACTTTAAGGCTAGATTATAAAATCAAAGTGCATAAACTTAAGAATCTTAACATATATTTCTACCTGGCTGCAATTCTGTCCGAGCGTCTTTGCACATTTTGCTTCCGAAAATCACCCCTGTTGCATTATCAAATGCGTCCATCTCGTGCAGTGTAGCTGTGGTATCAATAGACATCTTTTGTATCACTGTATATAGGCCACTAAGAACCTCCTCATCCGCCTTGAAATCATCGCGGAAATGCAATGCTGGATTGAGGAAATAAGCTGCTGCATGGATGGGCCTGTGATGCTGGTTATGCCATCTCTTATCAATTATCTCCCAAATGGGGCCATACTTATTCTCAATTCCTCCATGTATAGATCTAATGGCCTCCTTGGACCTATCCATGCCCTCATATATGTAGCCCATAGAGGGCTTCTCCGCATCAACAACTCGTAGGAGAACTACTAGGGGCTCAGTGACTTGCAAATATTGTTAAACAAAAACAATTAAGTCACACGTGTGCATGAAAGTAAGTAAAATTGCAAAGTTGCAAACAAAAAAAATATGCACATAAAATTATAAAGTAAATACTAACTATTAAACTGTAATAAATTTACCTGCACGATTTTTGCACAAGGGGTACAAAAACCTGCCTCATAAAAAATTCAATCTGCCACATCCATCCTTGCAGTGGTTGTAGCACAGGATGAGAAAGTCCACTCCTCACCAACAAATATGCGCCTCAAGTGTGATAAAATTTGAGGCGAATCTTGTTATACCAGGACGAGCCAACTCTTTTTGCCCCGTGTATTGCCTCATAGTGCTAAGGACCAATGCATGATTGTAGATAAATTTGCAGATGTTTTCTGCCCTATCAACGCATTCTTTCACCCATTCAAGCTGACCAAAGGTAATAGTGCCACTAGGAGGAGCAGAAGTAGAAGCACTAGCGCTAGCACTAGCAGAAGCACTAGGACGAAAGGGAGGCATGGAAGAACCCTCTCCAACACAACCTACGGATGCAGATGCGGGTGGAGATGAACGGGAACCAATAGCATTTAACTCTTCCGATTGCCTCTTCTTAGTTTCCTTTTATTGTTCAAATGTTTCTAATTGGACACAACAAAAATGAATTGCCTCGACAGTTGCTAATTTACATGGCTCAGTATCATGGCCACGTATGCTGACAATATGGTATTTAAATCTATTTATGCCACCATGATTAATTTCTTTACAAAACTTGCATTTTGTTTGATTTCTTGTTCTACTAGGAAACTCTTCAGTATATTTTCAATCCTAATCCTTTTTACCCATTGGGAAAAATTACTGTTTTCAAAACGTGAAGGCTGCTGCAATAAGACAATTTTACAAACAAATTAGCATTTGTGCATTGTATTTATAAAGTTTAAACTAATAGAAAAAATCAACAATCTCTACATTTGTGCATTGTGTTTTTTTCTTGAAAATTTTCAAATTTCAAAGGAAGAATTTAGAAAAATCAGCAAACCCTACATTTTTTAGAAAAATTGTAAATACATGTTTACAATTTTTTCTTAAAAAAATCTAGGGTTTTCTATTGTTCTACTTCTCTCTTTGAAGTATGCAATTTATATTTGAATAGAAAACATTCGAGATTTGGAAAGTTAAACTTATAAAAAAAAAACCAACAAAATCTATAAAATTTAACACTTACCTCTCTGAAATGAGTTGAGAAGTCTTTGTAATAGCTGCTACAGACTCCTTGATGCTCTCAATGCAAGTATAGTGCTGCCCCATTGTGATTTATGGAAGCTTTTTAGCTCTTCTTCCCTACTGGTTGCAAACCTATGACCTCTTATTTTTCTTCCTCTTTCTCACTTTTCCTTTCTTCTCATAACAATGAAACAAGACACATTTTAAGGTTGGAGGCAAGAGATAAGTGAAATAAAATTGTTAAAAAACTTTGTAATTTTTTTGTTTTCTTAAGAGGCTTTCGTCGACTGAGTCATGACCTTCAGACTCGGTGAGTCAGCCCTTGACTCGTTGACTCGGCGAGTCAAAGGGTCTGACCTGCCGAAACACGGGTCAAGGCCATTTTGACCCGCCGAGCATGGCTTGGCTCGCTGACCCGAGTGACTTGCCTGACTCGCGGCGAGTCAGTGAACACTGATATATATATATATATATATATATATATATATATATGCTTCTTATGTGTAGAGAATGCTCTTTCATCGTTCAACTTTCTTTTTCAATAGTTTTCATTTTTTTTTGGTTATTTTTTTACAGGAGAATGAAAATAAGAGCAATAGAATGTGTAAATTTTTTTGTATCTTCATGAGAATTTTCTCACTGCATATAGAAATCTGTGGCAAATTAACAAAATACCTGTCTTTGAAGGAGATGTTTTGTAAAGCGAACTGTATTTCGAGCCATGACATGTTTGTCTCTTAACAAAATACAAGTCTACCTAGCACAAACATTTCCATACCTTGTCACCTTTCTAAAAAAACATTTGTTTTGTGATGAAGTTAACTTGTAGATGGCCATTTGTGTTTGGTAACCTTGACAACCTTCAAAACCCGTGTCGAAAATGCACTTAGGGAAAACAAGACTGTGCATAGGACCCGCTTACATAGGAACATACATAGTTGCGCTTTTGGAAATAAAAATATCCTACCTACCTATTCTAACCAAAATTAACCCACTAACTAGAATTTTGAAATAAGAGCAATAGAAATTATTTAACATATTTATTTACAATTGCTCTGGGGAACCAAAGAAGGACAAGATCACTCTGTATTGCACGTGGTATATTAGGGAAAATAATGAAAATATATGCGCTGAGATGATTCCTTAATGGTACACGTACAAACTCATATGATTTTAATGAAATACTTGCATGACCTGAGGTGGGCATGACAGGGATTGGGTGGAGTATTGAAAGTTTAGATAAATACTTGATTGGACAACGAAGGATAGGTATAAGAGGATTCTTTGCGAGGGGAATCTCCTTTACTTGTAATTTGTCGCTAGATGTCTTTGGTGTGATGATTCTTCTTTGGTTGATACCTTCCTTCTAAATTGTCGTGGAATCCTCTTTGAGTGATGCACAAAAAAGCTCTAGGTCATCCCAGAATTGCATGTCGTTATTTTTTGCACTCTGTTCCAGGGTTGCAACGTTGTTTTGTTTGCTTTTATCGTCCAGATCCCACAAATAGGGGCTTTCTTCATGCTTTTGGCTGCTCTTTTTCCAACTTCGAGCATTGAAAAGGGCTCTGCCTTTATTCGAGACATCGGATCTCCACTTTCTTGAACTGACAGACTTTCTTCTTCAATTTCAAGAAAATAGGGTAGTTCTAAGAGGAAATAATTTTGTCCCTCTACTTTGATTTGCTCCTGAAGGTGATTCTTATCCTTGTCCATTTGTAGATTTGATCCCTTTCTGTCAACAGTAACCTGGTACTGATTCTTTTCTAGGATTTTACGACTTTAGAATGAGGTGAAGCCCGATTTTGCTCTTTGAGTTCCTTTGGCCTCCATACAACTGATCCACCTCAAACAATGAGATGGTACTTGGCATGAAATCCTGAAAAGAAATGGAGAAATGTTCGTCATAATCAGGTACAACTAGTTCACAGAAAAGCTCCTCTAATGAGTGGCTGTGAATCTTTGGGCTTTGGATAGGAACATGCTAGGACAAAGGCCAAGATGCCTTTGCTTGTTATCTTCAATCACCTCCATCTCATGCTGAAAATCCAATAGCATTCTTCGGAGATCACGAGTGTTGCATCTATCCATAGAGCAGGGTTGGGAGATATCCCATGAAGAGGAAGCATGGTAATTCCAGTCCATGCTTAACCCTCACTTGAAATCATACACATGCAGCTTAACTAGGTGCACTGATTGCTTCTCTCAAGTTATATGGGCTAAAGGATGCACTGACTTTGGCAATGATATTCAAATGGTCCCACCGAGCGTGCCATAAAATACTTTTGATCCCTAAGAGGTTCATGCCTAAATAAGTGCAGTCGGGAAGTTACACAAGAGTGGGACTTAGTGCGTCCCGTGAAACAACCTTCGGGATTTCAAAAGCCGACTCTTCATATTTGGATGCGGTGAAAAGGGAAAATGAATCTTTCACAAATAAACTAAGCTAAAGAGGCGATTCGCTAATGCAAAGCTTTTACAACACTTTAAGAAACCTTTGGATTGTCTTCATAGCATCTTGAACCTTTCCAGTTCAGGATTCTACCACCCTTATGCAATAGACACGATGTACCACAAACTTTTGATTGTTGACTGGGAGAACAAAACACATGAAGTCATTAGGACATAAAATGCAGTATTCTGATTCTAGCTGTTGGAAACATCTACATGGGTCCGAATAAAGGCAATAAACCTCCAAAGGGTTGCATGATTCTCCATAAAGGACACGATGTAGGGAGACTATTTCTGAATGGAATCCAAACAAGACACACCCTAATGTATCTCTATTTTCCAGACAAAAACAGTTGCTATAAGGGTAATATGAGAGTACAAACACCCTTGAGGTTTATCCTCTTGAGAAGAAGGTTATAAACTATACAATTCATCTTCTGTGTTAAAGGAAAATGGGAGAGTAGAAAGGTTACATGACCCACTATTCCCCAAGGTAAGCAGAAGACAAAAAGATTGTCGTAAGTAAACTGGATGAGACAAAAGATATTGGCACAGAACAACTTTACAAATATGAAGAGAAAGGCTAGCATGACACAGTCTCCACATTTTATTAAAAGCAAACATGTGTCGGTTGGAAATCAAGCTACAAATTGCAAATGCTATAAAATACATATCAAACTGATAAACAATGGCTCATAACCAGATATTGAAAAGCTCAAATGCTATAATATTATCCTCTAATCTACTGAACAAATGTTTTTGAGGGCGCTTTGGAATTGTTTTCTTTGGGCTCCGCTGAGATGACACGTGTTCGAGGTGCGACGTGGAATAAGAACTTTGAATGCATATGCTCGACCATGAACACAAGACCACCACGTGCTTCATTAGAAGGGAAGACCATTGAAATTTGGAAGGCGATTGGGGATCGACTATTGTAGAGGATATATACAGTTATGATTGATGAAGAAGATTTGAAAAGAAAATTGAGTAAGTTATTGAGGGCTATGACATTGATTGATGAAGATTTGAATAATGATTGAGGAAGCTTGTGACTTATCCGAAAGATTGGAATATGCAAGAAAGAGTATTTGAAGATCTCATTGAAGAATGCCTTGAGATGATGGATTCTTGCAGCTTTGGATTTAATGACTGGCTGCTGTAAATATTGCACTATCATGTGTACAAGTTCCCAAATTGATTATTTGACAAAGATATGATATATGATGTGTTGTTTGGCTGACAGTAAGGCTGGCTGTCAGGATGGTTTGGATAGGCTTGGAGAATGACCTGCATTGCTCAACAGAGCAGTTTCAGGGTAAGCAGTTTGGTGGACTTGGTTAGATGGTTTGTTTGGTGTTTTAGTTCAGATATTTTTTATTAGTTTGCTCCGCAAGTGTAGATTTGTTGTCAGATGTGCTATTCTGCTGTTTGTGCTGGCTTTTGGCGAACTCAACTATTTGCGGTGATTTGTTTCTGGTTGTTTGGTTCCGGATATAGATCAGGGGAAGAGCTTAGAGACTTATGATGCTTTTCCCATTATGTGTCGTGCTTCGGATTGCGCTTCATGCATTGAAGAATATTTTTGAGCCGACTGGTAACCTATTTTTAATGCATTTTCACAACTTATGGGTCCAACTTTGGAAGGAGTTGTGATGTTTGAGTTAATTATATCGTTTGATAAAGATCTTTTAGGATGTACTTGGGTCCGCTTTACTTCCTAGAGTGAACCACATTGATTATTTCTATTCAAGGTGGCCAACCTTGTATTAATAATGCCTATTTTCTTGTGGCTGACCTTGTTGATATTTCCAATGGACAAATCACTATATATCTTGATGGAAAGGATTGAGAATGATAAGAGTGTGAGTGAGGACTACGAAGTTTGTATGATTTAAGTGTGAAGGCGAGTCTGTTTGAACAAGGTTGAAGTGAGAAGTTGATTGAAGAATCAAACTGGAAGGTGATTATAGTTGATCAGGAAATTCAGCTTTATCCTTGCTAAATCACTGAGTTTATATTTCTGTTCATTGAGGACTAGTGTAATCCTTGGCAGTGTGCCTAAATTAGTAGGGACAATGAGTTCTTTGGCCTCTGGCCTAAAACATTGTAATCAAATATTTGGATATAGTGAGTACATTTCTCACTGTGGTTTTTCCCATCTTGGCTTTTCTACGTAAATCTGGTGTTGATGTTTTCATGTGTCTAGAATTATTTCTTTATCTTCTGTTGATTATTAGAGAATTAATTCTGATTTGGGATAGAATTGCTAAAATTATTAATTGTGCTGATTCATCCCCCCACTCTCAGCACCTTGTTGTGTTCAACACTAGAGCTATCTTCCCCAAAAGAATATGGGTTTGGGAGAGCATTTATGATACAAAGCTTGTATACAAACTCTTTTGTAAACTATTGTAAAAATATAGAAGACATTGTAAAAACCTAAAACCAATACAACATTGTGAGTTAGTCACTCCCTCGCAAATGCTAAGCCAAAAGAGCACATATTTGAATTAGGTAGCATAAAAGCAAGGGGTACATCTACATAAATACCTAATAGCAATGCATTGAAATTGGTAAAAGGGAAAATACATAATAAGGGTTTGCAAACTGTATACTACCCACCACATACAAATCACTTCCAAAAGAAGTGGATATCAGTAGTTAGGTTCGAGTCGGAACACCCATTTCCTTGACATAAAGCTAAGGACATAAAACAAGGCATTGAAGATGAACATTCTAAAAACATCCTAAGATAACACAAGTAATAAAATATTTGTAATAGTGTATGATAAATGTATCATAGTCTAAGAAAAGTAACTTGACAAAATAGAGTTGTACAAAAGTTAATGGGCAGAAAAATGGCTACAAGATTTAATACACTCCCTTAAGCTTCACGTCAGCAAATATGGAGGTCACAATAGTTCACTTTTCTTTCAATTAGTTTTATATCCTTGCATTCTGCTATATTTCAATTAACCACCCTTACATTTCCGAGCTTCCTCATAGTAAGGGCAGCTCTTGTTCTTGTTGATATCTCTCAGAAGCTAAGGCCTAAATATAAAATATTTCCCTACAAAGCCTTGGAGAAGACCTAGGCAAAGTGTTTTTTAAAGTCCCTGCTGATGTCCTCTACACCAAAGATGTCTGGAAATAGATACATGGGCCCTTAACAAAGATAGATCACACAAAGTTTGAAACCCTAAGGCTCACCTTGCTATAGGTTGGGACACAAAACTACTTACTACAATATAGCCTCATAGTAGAAAGAATCTCAATGTGTTGACGGAGTTCCTCAACTTCACAAAAGGAGGATGGGTTTGGATAATCTTGAGCAGGATCCATGATGAATACTACTTGGACCGACCCTACCAAAAAACAAAGGAGACCATTCAAACTGTCACAAGGCTATATGCACATTGGGAATTGCCAAGGAAGAAGGCAACAAAGAATGCAGAGGACACTAAGCTACTTGGGGCCACCTATGATGGACAAGGTTTGGATGTTATAAAAATCCCAAACCCTACAACAAAATATGCCAATGTGGGCATCACATACAAAGTATACTACAATTGGAAGATTTTGCCACCACAACTTCTATTCATGTGGCAGATTAGATGGAGGGGAAAGACATCGACCTTTGTGAGGTCCTAGGCTAGGAGTTGTTGGAGAACTTGGATTGCACCTAGCAATCACATTACCAATTTAAGTATGGTACCCTAATCATATGCTTGGCATTCTTTTTCATGAATGAATTACCGACATTTGAAAGAAAAGTTTAGGATACCTCTAGAGCCGTTGCCTTGTAAATCTAATATCACGTTCGACGTTTAAAGGATGTCACCTCATACACCACAACATATTAGGGATTTTTCAAATCATTCGAACAAAAGATGCAAGATAGAGAAAGGATCTCCTATGATATGGTTTGAAAATATATGGATACAATTGTCTTCCTAGTTGACAAAGACTACACACTGATGGAAGAAATTGAATCACATACCTCATGGATCCCACAATTACAATATGAGGTAAGAATTTTGAAAATTGGCTCTTATACAACCACACTTCTTAGCTTACCCAAGGACCCAAAAGATTTTTTTTACAACATATAGAGTGTTCACAGATAATGTGGCCAAAAAGAAATCAGAGGAACACATGGAGAAGAATAAAGGGAAACTCATGGAGAAATGGGGTCTTCCTAAGGCAAAGTTGGAAGAAAAAGCATCACTAATCCATAGAGGTCCAGAAGACTACATGTGGGTACATCTCTAGCCAAATCAACACAATCAGAGAGTAGCACAAGGAAGCCGAAACAGAGGCTACATACCACACTGCCACTTATGGAGCAATCAGAAGAAGAGGCCTCTACAGTTCCACTTCAAACGGGTGCAAGAGAGGAAAGGAAAGAGATGGAAGGAGAAAGCCCATAGGGAAATCTCACCAGAGGAAGAGGTAGGATACCCCCTTCAAAGCAAGTAGAGCCTTTAGTCAACGAAGATCAACTTTACAGTGAGCTGTTTTGCAAGGAGGTGCTCGAAAAACCCTTGAGATCTATGTAGACATGGTGGTACCTATCAAGATTATTGCAAAAAAAGCTCTAATTAGGTATATGGTGCTCTCAAAACCACTCTCGAGGATCTAAAAGATCACTTTCTGGACCAATTGGCTAATGCACTCAAACTCAGAAGGGAGCAAGCAACAAAAGAAGAGAAGTTGAAAGAGATAGTCTTGAAGAGGTAGCTCCTACCACTTCTCAAAAACAAGAGATCGTTGAAATTCAGGCAAGAGATTTGCAGACAAAATAATGGATCGATAAGGTGATGCTTGGAAAGTTGGAGGTAACTGACACATTCAAACGAAGTTTAAGGAACCCCCTGGAAGGCACAATTACACCAAGCATAGCTACAACAGGATATCACTTTCGCTAATCTCAAAGAGATTTATAAGGGTATATTTCATGTGCAATAGAGTTGGTTTGAGTGAAAGGGTGGGTAATGTTGGCAGGAAAGTGGTAGAGCATGCATAGTCACTGTAGATCTTAGTGCTATTCATCACAAAGAGTTTTTGGAGCTCCAAACTGATGCATCATCATATAAACTAGGAGTAGTGTAGATGGGTTACATCCCATTAGATAGATATTTGTATATGTAAAGATATAATGTAACAAAAGAAGTAGATGAAGTAGGAAGTATATAATAAGAGAAGAGAGAAAGGAGTATATGTTATACGATGATAATGTAAGGAGATATAAGGACATAGAAAAGGTGGAAATGCCTATATAAATGTATATGAATGATCATTGATAATGCAAATATATCGGAGTTCCATATGTGATATGTTTTGTCTCATGAATATTCTACGACTCGATATTCTGTTAACTAGTTAAGGTACTGTTTAGATTAACTCCTTGTTCTCTTTGTATAACTGAGTTTGGGGTTTGAATGTAACACAAACTTGCTAAATGTTCTATTGCCCCTAATTAGCTCCATAGATGTTGAGGTAGTTGACCTAGAGATTAGCTCTCAATAAGGCATAACAAAAGCAATCTCACAACTCCACCATACTTGCAATAGTGTACTCAGTTCGAGGCTATATAAACAGTATCACAAGCTGAAGGATGCACGAATCATTTATAGGGTGTACATGGGGTATTCACATTCATAAGGTAACATAAAACACAATTCCTTTCCCTAGCATTCCTAAGTGTGGAAAAGCGACATTACATACCTCACCACATAATTCAATTGTCACACAAGGTTTTCTTTGAAGTTTTCCGATGACAACAATTAGAATTAACCTTTTTAGATACAAATAGAATTCAATCCTAATGCTACACACAAAATCATAACAAATTGACCAACATATTGTTGTTCATGTATAAAACCTCGATGAAGTTAAGACAACATAAACTCAACATCCAAAGCAATAAATCAACACTAAAACCACACACACACATCATTTAGAGTTCCCAGTGTTGCATCTTGTGTGGTTTGATATTAGATGTAATACCCCAAAGATACACCCAGGACATTAATAGACAAAACATAGGCTCACAATTTTTTTGTTTGCATTACAATTGAAACATATCCATATCACAATGCTGCTCATGTACCAAGAACTTCACGATGCAAAAAACCGCGCATTCAAGAACATGACTACCAAAATTTCAAAGTATAAAATCAATTTCATACTACTCACTTTGAATTGCAACTATAGGCTAAATCCCTTGAAGCTCCTCGAAGCATATCTTAGCTCCTCCAAGTGCATCTCAACAGTCCAACAACCATTACCAACAATGTTTAGCCTACCACCTAACCATGCAGATTTTTGAGGTCCACCCAGTTAGACTAAGAGATGGTCAAGTCAAGCAATGAATACACACACCAATGCAAACACAATCATCTCAAACGCACTTGATCCGAAAACAAAAGGAAGAGGGTACTAGGTTTGGTCGATGGAATATTGTCTTGATGTGACCTTTCTGTTGCATTCAATGAGGTCGGGAAGAGAGAGGTCACCCCATGCTCTCACTATTCCTCAATTCCCATGCACATTAAGAGTGCCAATTTGAACAAATTGATCTTCAAAAGGGAAATATATGGCTTATGCACTAATTTATAAACCTCATGCATAAATCTGTCAATTTTCATTGCATTTGACATATTACTTCCAAATGAAAACATACCAATGGTCCTAAATCTCCAAAAAGTCACAATTCAAACTTTCACAAGGATTCCAACAATATCTATTACCTCTATTGATGGTGTCCTTCGAAACTTTTTCACACATTTTTAAAAGTTTTCACAATGCATTATCGAAGAACTCCCAATCATTCAACATGTATTATAAGGTTATCTTTTACATGCAAGAAGCATCAACCTGAAGATTCCACAAATTCTTGAAACAAAACGAAAGGCATGCAAGTCATCCTCTTTCATGCATGCATCTTAATCATAGATCGACTCAAATCCATATCATTAATCATACCTCCCACAATATAAATTTCTATAAAGATTTTAATCTTGCATGAACCATAAAAATTCCTTGACTTCCATTAGTGGAGTCTTTGGAAGCTTTCAATCAAAATTCTCAAACTTGCAAAATCAAAGTTGTAAAGCATTCCAAATCAATCAGGGAAATAAGAGAAGCATTCTATTCATCTCTTTTCAAGGTTTTGGACGATTTTCTACAAAGCCCTAAGTTCAAATTGCAATGACTTGTAGCTCTCTTCCATTCCTTTGCACAATTTAATATAAAACAAACACAAATTATGCTCTCCTCTGAC
>MU228317.1:644201-656943 GCA_018584345.1 Thuja plicata | reverse complement strand
CTGTCAACATGTTTTTGCAGTCTCTGGCCTATCGGCCGCCATAGCTTTCTCTCTTCTGTCTTCATTCTTGTAGCAGTCTTTGCATGCAGGTGTTCTTGGAAAGATTTGCAGTTCAGCAAATCTAACATTTGGCTGCTCCTCATGTGGCATGGAACCCGTGGAAAGAAAGAAATAACATAATATTTAGAGAGAAGAAGGCTTGCCCTGCTATGGTGTTTGAAAAAGTTATTAGGGCAATCTATGAAAACTTAATGTAAAAGGGGAACATCAACAAGGAAAGTTCTGATTGCTAGAATTTAAATGAGACTAAAGGGAAGAACAACAAGTGACAAAATAGTGTCTGGGTGTCTCCTCCTAATGGATGGATCAAAATCAATTTTGATGGTGCGACGAAAGGTAACCCTGGCCAAGCGGGATACAATGGTATCATCAGGGACAGTACATGCAATTTCTTAGCGACCATTGATACCCTTTGGGAACCCAGACGAATCGTGTCACAGAGGCTCTCGATGCATTTTATAACCTTGATTTAGCCAAAAATTTAAATTATCAAAACATATGGTTAGAGGGAGACTCTATGAACATTATAAAATGTCTTAAAGGTGAATTTTCCCCTTCATGGACTATAAGAAATGTAATTAAAAAAGATAAAGACATTTTAAACTCTTTTGATCAAGTTCACGTTTCCCATGTGTATAGGGAAAGTAATGGGGTGGTTGACAGCCTGTTGAATTACAGGGTGAAATCTGACGATGTCACGACATGGGAGTACTTCACAAATTTGAATAATGACATAAAACCAAAATTAATTATGACAAGATCAACAATAAGGAGGGTGTATTATAATTTAATAGAGTTTAAGTGCCCGAAGGCTACGGATGTAGAAGGTGTTCATTGGAGAGAGAAGCATGATGGAAGAATGATTAATTATAGATTTTTCTCCCACGCTTTTTGGGTTGTTTTAGCTACTTCTCATCAGTTGAATGCAAACAAAGGCTTATGCTTTTGTTTGCATTTTTTTGTGAAGAAAGTTTTCAGTCTGAATTCTAGAAGGATGGGAGTTGATCTTAAGAGAGAAGATCCTGAGAATTGTAGGATGTTGAAAGAGGAGGATGTGAGTATGGTTTGGTGAAAACTGAATAATGGAAGTCTTACACTGTAGTTGGAGAAGTTCCATGGTTACGACAAAACTGTAACTCATAAATTTTATGAGGGATGACGTAATAATGAGGTGACCATGGATAGAAAGATGATAGCTCTTACAGTGGAAGTCATTGCCCAAATCACTGGTATCCCTAACCAGGGTATGAAATTCTATAGGAATCGCAAGATTTCAGATATGGCTATGAAAAAGTTTTTGAAGTCTGAAAAAGAGAAAGAGACTTTCATTGATGCGAAGGCTAATGGATTTATTGATAACAAAAAGATTAAGAAAATTTGGTAGAATGTGCTGATGGTTATCATGGAGTACAACACCCTAGATGCCCGCTTCACGAGGGCACAATCTCACCACTTCATGTTGTTAAATCACTTTAGGTAAAAAGATTTGGTGAACATTCCCTACTATTTGCATAGTTCTCTGCTTAAAAGGAGGGTTTGATTTTGTTGATCAAAGAACACATAAGGGATAATGTCCTGGAACACATTAATAAAGCTGCTGGTATGAGAAAGGGTAAATGAAAAGAAGGGGAGGGTATGCAAGGAATCTCCTTGAAAGGTGGGTCTAGCACTGCTAAGTGGGAAGAGAAAAGTTGGAGCGGTGATAGTGACTCTGAAACAAAGGATTCCCGTGAAGAGGAAAACATTGTGGCTAAAAAGATCCCTAGTCACAATGAGGAAGAAGATACTACAAAGGATTCTGGAGGAGAGAATGAGATTCAAGTTGAGGAGGAGGCTGAAAAATTAGAGCATGGCAATATTGAGAAGCATGATGAAGAGGAAGAGGCCAAAATGGAGGAAACATACCAGCCTCGGGGAGGGATGAACAACGACCATGAATTAGAAAATGAGAAGGACAACCTTTTAAGTTAAAATCAGTATTTTAGTGATGCCTCTTTGTCACGTGACCTCCAGATTTGACCCAGGTTAAGGTAAACCTTCAGTGATTATCTTTTTCCTTTGGTCTCCAGATCTCTAGATGAACTTGAGTCAAGTTAAAGTTAAGGTGGGGTTGTCTGAGATCAAGTATGGACCGTAGATGCAATGATGATTTATGGTTTGCGCGGAATCTTGTAATGAAACTCGAGTTATGCAAATCACTCAGCGACCTAGAGATCTCTTTAGTCGTTGAATCTCCAAATCTAATTTGAGTCAGGACAGGCAACTCAAGTTTTAGATGCAGTTTGCACGGACCGGATCATGGTCGTTCATCATAGCAGAGATCAAGGGCTGGCGCTGAATAGCTAAATAGAGTCAACAAGTCAAAAATCATTCGATGATTCAACGATAATGAGGCAGTTTTCAGACATGTGTTCAAGATCGAGACCGAGATCAACGGTTTGTGCTCAATCTCAGAATAAACCAAGGGTCAGAGAAAAGACTTAGAGATTCAGAGATACGTTTATATCTAAATCTTGGAATCAAACCAGGGTTACACTTAACTCTTAGAGTCTTGATGATTTACACATTCGCTGAATCTTGTGATAGAGCCTGGGTTAAGTGTTGTACTCCAAGACTTGACAAGATGATGCCACGTGTTCCAAGGACAAATAGATCTAAGGTTGGCGCTAAATCTCCAGAAGTGACCATAGTTAAAGAAGTTGTCCAGTGACTTGGAGATACGAAGGAATCATGAACTCAGAGTTAGATAAATTCTAAAGGTTGAAGTTAACATTAAGCTTGATCGGATGACCTGCGTGAAGCCTGAATATGCAAGATGAAGTTTTTAACCTTCAAGACATTGCGCTTAGCTAACGCGTGGCAGATGACAGGACATGGTCTACGTGAAGATAAGGAGTTAAAGACAGATTAGGTTGTAGGAAGATCTATGACCAACGTAAATCCTTAAGGAAAAGATACAAACATGATACTCTTCAGGACATTGCGCCTGCTTGACGTGTGTCCAGCCCGGTCGGTGTAGATCAAAGGAAAACAAGGATTTATCAAGGCTAGTCTTAATATGCCAAGTGGTGATCAGTGGGTCCAGGGTTGCTGAGTTATAACTAAGTTAAGTCACAGTTTAATTTTTTCTCATCCGACGACTAGTGTTATGACTCAAAGGAAAGATGATCAAAAGGTAATGATCGAGGAATTGCACCTGGAGGCCACGTGGCATGATCAAATCTTAATGCCCAAATGACTTAGAAAGAATCAGTGACCATGTTTTTAAATTATGCTGGGTTTTGATCTCAGCCGTCCAAGTCTTGTTCAGCGCCGCCTGTGACCGTTTTAATTAAATTTTAAATATTTGAATCTTGTTCTCAGAGGGTTTCATGGCGGCAGACTCAGATTTTGTCTCAAAGCTATTAATGGATCACTTTGATCTTATGGGTCGACTTTGCCTAGTTGAAGGAATAAAAAGGAATTAAAATATTATATTCCAAGACATATTTGAGTTTGGACTTGACAGTTAGGGTTTTTGATCATAGGGAATGAATGCTACAACAACACCTAGTCTCTCGGTATTTGCATTCATCTACTCTCCGTGTCATGACTTGGGGATTAAGTCTCCATGATACTGTTTTCAGAGCCCGAGAATCATGGAGACTATAGATCCAGATAATATTTGCATGGATTGAAGAGAAGAGATACGGTTTCAACTTGCTGATGAATTGAGTGATTGACATGACCAAAGTTGTAAACCCTAACCCTAAAATGATCTGAAGCTTGTTGCATCCCTGTTTCTTATAAAGGGATTTTCAAGATCATTTGGGTGGGATGGTGAATTCAAAACTACAATATAGTTTCCTGATTTCTGTCGTGTTTTAGTGCCTTTTGTCATTCTTGAATGTATTGAAGCAGTGAGAAGTTTAATGAGAATATAGTGGAATTCCTTTGCATGTTTATTGATGTCTTCCTGTGTTTGATCTTTGAATCCTTGTGTATGAAATTTGTAAGGCAAGTTTAATATACTATTTACAAGGTAGTGGTGAGATTATTTTTGAGTTTCTTTCAAGGAAAGAGTAAGTCTTAAGATTAGTTTCAGGGGATTCCAGGTTTACATAAGAATTTTATGTTTGAATGTGGAACGAGCGAATGATTTGTAAGACATTTCATTTGAGTTCTAGGTGTATTGTTGTTAAATAATTTCTGTGAACGTATGTTCAGTTGACTCTTTGCCCTAGATTTGGCACTGGTTTGTACTTGATAGGTAGTTATCATCATCAATCCATAAAATTAAACAATCTTTTACTTTCTGTTTAAAGAGGATAACGTTTATAATTTGAGTTGAAGAACACAAATACTATTGTTGATTCCTTTGAGAAGTGAATCCTTAAGGTAAACCCGCCTAAGCTTGAAGCTCAAAGTGAAGGAGGATTATTTGATCCTCGTTAATTGGTCTTTGTCTTGTTAGAATGAGGAGTTGGGAACCATAAGATTGATCATTCAATGATCTATTTGATTCTATAAGAAAAAGAGACTATAAATTGTCGACTCTGCTGGGGAGGCCATTAAAGTTATAGAGTCATGTGTTACAAAGACATATTCCTCATCATTTTTTAAAAAAGAGTCAAGTCTGTTATGTCTGTCATTGCAAAGTGTCTGAAAGTCCAATTTATTGAAGAAATATCTATGTTATTTCACATGTGGTGAGTGGCGACTTCGAGTTCTCTGATTTGTACCAGTGTGCATATTTGAAGAAAAGATTACAAAGAGGAGGTGAACTTGCAGTGATAAAGGCAACAAACATTTGGGCTCCTATGACTGTGGATATAGTCAAGAGAGGAATTATTTAGGGACCCTATATTTTGGGTGTGTTATAAGTTGTTGATTTAAAAAAGGTCAGAGTTGGGAAATGGTTCTCAACTGATTTATATTTTTTCTCTACAAGGAGATGGCGAATCTACCAAAGTTTTGAAGGTGATTTGTAGGTGACTTCAAATCAAATAGTTTTCAGAAGCTTCATCACATCTAGGTATTTTATTTTCATTGGATAATTTATTTTGTTCCATGAAAATCAGTTATCAAATTTTCTGTATTAAGTGGTCAACACTGATTTAGAGAGAAGAAAGAGGCAGTTTCTAACTTATCTTGCCTAATAAGATGTCACAAAAATAGATAAATAAGTTGTATAAGGCTATAAATTTTAATGGTATCCCTGGATACCCAAATCTTATTCCTTTGGGAGTCAGGGATTACTTGCCTAAGTTCAGTGGCATGGGTGAGCAATCAACTAAGGAACATATCGAGAAGTTTGTTGACGTAATGGATGACTATAACATCATGCATGAGGATTTGCTAATGAGACTATTTGTTCAATCTCTAGTTTATGATGGTAGGGATTGGTTCAGAGGGTTACCTCATGATTCAATAGGATCTATGGAGGAATTTGTACCTTGTTTTAGGAAGGAGTATGGCGACATAGAGGACAATGTTTATCCTGCTGCATCAAGATCTGAGGAACCTATGCTAGTTCCTGATGATAAAAGGAATCTTGAGGAGGAACAAAGGTTGATAGAACAAATCACTTTGGATTTACAAAAAAGAGGAATGAAAAGAAATTTGGGATAATCTGCACTTATTTTTTACAAGTGGTTTTATGCTTAAATGAGGGATTATGATATTCCTTTTTGTCTTGATGAGTTAGTTTGGGTTAATGTCTTTATGACCCCGAGTTTTCCTTTTTCAAATACTTGGCCAACCTCTGTCAGGGAACACAATTTTGAGTTCACCTAAAAGTGGATGAAGGATATTGAAGATCCTGAATCTAAGGATATTGAACATAAGATAGATCAATTCACCAAAAGGAATTGCATATTGTATTTAAAGAAAAGGGCAGGAAGGAAAAAATGTGAATCAACACGTGAGTTTTATAAAACATTTTCTAATGCATATGATGAGTTTCCTAAGGGATATGTTGAGCTTCCAATGTTTACATATGTTAGTTTATTTTTGGAACTTTTATCCCCTGAGTCAAATCATTGGCCAACTTCTGCAAGAAAAAAAATGTTAAGGATATAAAGAGGTGGATAGAATCAATTCAAAAATTTGAATCTAATGCTAACTGTAGTCATGCTGATATTGAAGATAGTGAATAACAAGTTTTTGAAGATGAACTCATAGTTGACAGTGTTCCTGCTGAGATAATAGTGTTTTCTTCTTCTCAACATAATGATGCAAATGTCTCATCTTAGTCTGAGGAGAGCATGTGCAAAGAGAAAATAGATACTTCTAATGAAGAGGTAAGTTGCTGTCATGATTCTTTTGATGACAGTGACACGAGTCTTGAAATTTCAAACCAAGTTTTTGATATTGAAGATCCTGAATTTGAGATTTCACATGAGGTTGTTCCTAGTAGTGATGTTATTGAGAATGAGGGAAACCAAAATGATATGGATGTTTCTAGTATGGATGCTATATCTTGTGATCATAAAAGTGATGATCCTTCTCAATATGAGGTAGAAGATATATGTAGTCAGCAGGAGGATAATGATATGATAAACAAGGATGCTTCTTGTGACTACATATCAGAGGTGATGTAAATGATGACAGTGGCTCACTTCATAGTGAGAAAATTTTAGAGTTGTTGTCTTATGAATATCTTATATTTTAAAGGCAAGATAGCTCTGAATCCCTACACCTCACACACATTGAGTTTGACAAGGAATGTATATCAGATGGTCATGATTTTGATACATATATTTATGATTCTCCTTGTACTTTTGTATCACTAGGATACAACAAGATTTAATATGATTCTCCAGATGATGAGTTCATCAGTATTTGTTCAGATTTGAAAGGTGAAGAGACTCTAGATATGATGTTGAGTATTGACTAGGATAGTTGTGCTGATTATGTATCTTTTCTAGTATCTAGGTTATTCACCAAACCATTGCAAGATAATCTCTCAGTTACTCAAAACATGCAATTGCATTATGAGTGCATTGATATGTGTTCTCCCTCCAATGAACAGGTTAGTGGTTTGTATAAAGATGATAATTTTCCAGTAAATTCTTTAGAGAATTCTGATATGGATGTACAAACCATTGACACGATGCAGAATGATAATTCCTTTGAAGAGAAGAATATGGATCATGACATGGAGTTTCCATGTTTTGATAGTGATGGTGTTGAATCTTGTTCTTTTTCCAGTCCTGATTTGTTTCCTCTTCTAGAAGGTCAAAATAATCCACATATGATCCTTGATATTTATGATGAGCTTGATCCTAAAGTTTCCCACAAGAATGTCTCCTGTCCTATGGAGAATGGGCTAGACCATGTCCCAACTGATGAGTGTCCTCAATGCTTGCATGAATTTCAGTCTGATGATTTTTCTTTTGACATGCAACCTATTGATATGAGTGGATCAAATGACGATGAATCCACCAATATGACAGAGAATGAGTGTTTTCCTTAGATGGATGATAATATTTTTCCAGGATGTGGCATTAATTTTAATACTGATCAGAATTGCATTAAGTCTAATGTTTTTTTACCAAATGAATGCAATATGTATATGCCACATGTTTTCAATCTTCAGGCTCTTTTGATTTCCATCTAAGCCCTAATGCTGAACATGTGGATATTTTTTCTGATGAGCTCATGGTACTTGGTGGTAGATCAGAATAGACAGATGAAAGTGGTTGTTTCATTTTTTTTCCAGAGCAAGGGATAATAAATTTTGTTTATGATAGGGACAAGCTGGATCAAATGATTTGTGATGGTTTCAGACCATCAGGACTGATTTGACTCCTTCAGATATGTAAATAAGTGGCAAAGTTGAGTTCTTTTCTGCTATAAGTTTGTAAATATTCTTATTGTTTTTAGTTTCTATTTTAGGTTAGTTTTATTTTCTAATAGGTTGGTGCATTATTGTGGTCCGCTCTCTTCAGAGATCTAGAATCTAGTGTTGATATTGCACTCAACCTTCCCAAGTCGGATCCTATATTAGCACTGTTAAAATCTTTTAGTTTCCAAGTCAGGAATGGTGATTTTTATAGGTTTTTTCCCTAGTCCTTTGGCCCTCGTCACTTTTATTTGCAAAAGCCTTTGTCTTTTCATGCAAAATCCCTAAGTGTCTTGAGTGTGTTCTAATTTCAAGTTACTTTTTCCTAGTCACTTAAATTTTTTTATGTCATCTACGTTTTCGAGACCGAATATTCCCTTTCATTTGGAGATTTGGCGCGGGTGTTATCTCCCAATCTTAGAATGCAAATGAATATGCTTTATGCATTTAGAGATTTAGCGTAGGCCATCGATCTGGACAGAGATGTACGATTGTTGTGTGATTTCTAGATAAAGTCTAAGTCTACTCAAACATTGGGAGATTCAGCGCTGATCGTTGACGCAGATAAAGATCTATGGCTTGCGCGTGATCTTGGAATCAAATCAGGGTTAAGAAATGTATCTGGTGACTTGGAGTTTTCTTTATCTTCCAATTTCCAGATAAACCTGTGGTTGAGACAAGTCTGGTCAAGTCAAAATCAGTGTTTCAACGATGCCTCTTTGTCGCATGACCTCCAGATTTGACCCAGGTTAAGGTAAACCTTCCGTGATTATCATTTTCCTTTGGTCGCCAGATCTCTAGATGAACTTGAGTCAAGTTAAAGTTAAGGCGGGGTTGTGTGAGATCAAGTTTGGATCGTAGATGCAATGATGATCTTGTAGTTTGCGCGGAATCTCTTAATGAAACTCGAGTTATGCAAATCATTCAGCGACCTGGAGATCTCTTTAGTCGCTGAATCTCTAGATCTAATATGAGTTAGGCCAGAAAACTCAAGGTTTAGATGTAGTTTTCACAGATGGGATCATGGCCGTTCATCATAGCAGAGATCAAGGGTTGGCGCTGAATCACTAGATAGAGTCAACAAGTCAAAAAGCATTTGGCGAATCAATGGTAATGAGCCAGTTTTTAGACATGTGTTCAAGATCGAGACCAAGATCAAGGGTTTGCACTCAATCTTAGAATAAACCAAGGGTTAGAGAAAAGACTTGGAGATTCAGAGATATGTTTATCTCTTAATATCCTAATCAAACCATGATTAAACTTAACTCTTAGATTCTTGATGATTTACACAGTCGCTAAATCTTGTGATAGAACCTGGGTTAAGTTTTGCACTCTGAGACTTGACAAGATGATGCCATGTGTTCCGAGGATAGATAGATATGAGGCTGGCGATAAATATCCAGAAGTGACCATAGTTAAAGAAGTTTTCTAGCGACTTGGAGATACGAAGGAATGATGAACTCAGAGTCAGAGATAGGTTAAAGGTTGAAGTTAAGATTAAGCTTGATTAGATGGCCTGCGTGAAGCCTCAATATGCAAGATGAAGTTTTTTAACCTTCAAGGCATTGCGCTTAGCTGACACATGGCGGATGGCAGGACTGGGTCTATGTGAAGGTAAGGAGTTAAAGAAAGATCAGGTTGGAGGAAGATTTACGGCCGACGTAAAGCTTTAAGGAAAGATGCAAATGAGATACTCTTCAAGGCATTGTGCCTGCTTGACGCGTGTCCATCCTAGTTGGTGTAGATCAAAGAGCAACAAGGATTTATCAGGGCTAGTCTTAATATGCCATGTGGTGATCAGTGGGACTAGGGTTGCCGAGTTATAACTAAGTTAAGTCATGTTTTAGTTGTTTCTCATTCGACGACTGACGTTATGACTCAAAGGAAAGATGATCAGAAGATAATGATGAAGGCATTGCGCTTGGAGGATCAAATCTGAATGCCCAGATGATTTAGAAAGAATCAATGACCTTGTTTTAAACTTATGCTGGGTTTTGATCTCAACCGTCCAAGTCTTGTCTAGTGCCACCTGTGACCGTTTTAACTGAGTTTTAAATATTTGAATCTTGTTCTTAGAGGGTTTCATGGCGGCAGACTCAAATTTTGTCTCAAAGCTATTAATGAATCAATCTGATGTTATGGGTCAACTTTGCCTAGTTGAAGGAATAAAAAGGAATTAAAATATGATATTCAAAGACATATTTGAGTTCAAACTTAATAGTTAGGGTTTTTGATCAGAGGGAATGAATTCTATAGAAGTGCCTGGTCTCTCAACATTTGCATTAAGCCACTCTCCACGTCATGACTTGGGGATTAAGTCTCCATGACACTATTTTCACATCCCGAGAAGCATGGTGACTACAGATCTAGATCAAATTTGCATGGATCGAAGAGAAGACATAGGGTTTCAACTTGCTGATGAATTAAGTGCTTGATGTGACCAGAGTTGTAAACCCTAACCCTAAAATGATCTGAAACTTGTTGCATCCCTATTTCCTATAAAGGGATTTTCAAGACCATTTGAGTGGGATGGCGAATTCACAACTGCAATATACTTTCCTGATTTTTATCTTGTTTTAGTGACTTTTGTCATTCTTGAATGTATTAAAGCAGAGAGAAGTTTAATGAGAATATAGTGGAATTCCTTTGCATGTTTATTGATGTCTTCCTGTGTTTGATCTTTGAATCCTTGTGTATGAAATTTGTAAGGCAAGTTTAATATATTATTTACAAGGTAGTGGTGAGATTATTTTTGAGTTTCTTTCAAGGATTGAGTAAGTCTTAAGATTAGTTTCAGGGGATTCTGGGTTTACATAAGAATTTGATGTATGAATGTGGAATGAGAAAATTATTTGTAAGGCATTTCATTTGAGTTCTAGTTGTATTGTTGTTAAATCATTTCTGTGAATGTATGTTCAGTTGAATCTTTGCCCTCGATTTGGCACCGATCTATACTTGATAGATAGTTATCACCATCAATTCGTAAAATTAAAAATCTTTTAATTTCTGTTTAAAGAGGATAATGTTTATAATTTGAGTTGAAGAACACAAATACTATTGTTGATTCCTTTGAGAAGTGATCCTTAAGGTACACCTGCCTGAGCTTGAAGCTTAAAGTGAAGGAGGATTATTTGATCCTCATTAATTGGTCTTTGTCTTGTACTTAGAATCAGGTGTTGGGCACCATACGATTGATCATTCAATGATCTATTTGATTCTACAAGAAAAAGAGCCATCACCTTGAGGATAAAGTTGTCTAGTTTGCGACCATGGAGGTTCCTGACATGGAGGAAAGCAAAAAAAATGAGATGCCCATTCTTGGTAACTTCATTGTAGGGGTGAGGCATGATGTCCCATTGTCACATGATACTAAAGATATCTTTGAGGAGAAAAAAAAGGATGCCTGCAATAGGAGGGTCAGAGAGTCTTCTATTAAGCTTATTTTTGATGATTTCAATGATAGAGAGGAGATCACCATTGAGATGCTCCAAACGAATAAAGGTGAGGCTATATACTCTTTCAGGTTCAAGAAATGGTGCTTTCAAGAAATCAAAATGCTGAATCTGAAATATAGGAAAGTGGAGGCTAACAATAATAAGATTATGAAACAAATGGCTGGGGGGAGTAATGAGTAGTATATGAATTTCACTCAGGAAGTGGGGGAATAAATGTAAACTATCAAGGGTCGTGTGGAAAAGCTCAAGAACGCCATTTTCAAGATTCTCCAGCATAGCAAAGATAGTATGAAAGCCACTGGATCCAACCTTAAAGACCTGGTGAAAGTTTTGGAAAATGGGTTGGGGAATGTTGGAGATCACGGGGATGCGATCGTGGAGGAAAGCGGAGGGCTACAGACTAGAACTAGGGCCAATGTTAAGAAAAACTCCCCGGTTGTTAACAAAAATGTCACTAAGCTCAAAGCCGCAATCAGGAGGATGGAGGAGATTGAAGACAAAATGGATGATACTCTGAAGAGTAATCTTGCTCTGGCTGGTGCTGGAGTCTGATTTGGGTGCTTCCTTTTTTGCTAGGTTGTGCTAGTTTTTCTGGGTGGTTTTTTGTAGGGATGTTTTTTTCTTGGTTACCACTTTTTGGTAGTGCTTCATAATGTTTTTTCTGCTTTAGCTTTTGTGGTAAAGGGTTTTGGGTCCCCTTTAAAACCTGCTTTTACCTATTAATCAAAACATTGGAGAAAAAATTGGTGTCAAGTTTCTCTTCCCATTATGAAATGTTGACAAATTTGTAGGTAACTTGCCATAAGATACAATAAATTGAATTTTCATCAAATGAAGAATGGAGTTCCCTACAAAAATTGATTCAATGATTTCATAATATGTATTGTATAGTTTGTATTCCTAAATTATTCAAGGTTTTATGCTTTTATTTGTTTGTAATTTCAAGCATATTAATACATGCATATTATAATGAGCCAAGAGAGTTTAGTGCCTTGTTCATTCTTTACCATAGGCAATTATGTCACTTTCCAGTGTGGGCCTACATCAGCCTTAATAGATCTTGAAGACCTTCAACCTTGCGAGAGATTAGTTAGGAATATAATATTTTGCTATTGAAATCTAACTCTTGTAAATTACTTGTAGCTGAATGCATTCCTTACCATATAAAAGGAATACTAGGGTCATAATATACTTCTTTGGAAATGTTATCTGATAGAGCATAATAGAATAGTGTTTTTAAGTTCATAGTTGTTATAGCTTGATATTTGGATTTGTACAAGCTTTTATGATACAATGACATTGATGAATCAAAATATTGTTTAATGTCATATTGTTGTCTCTGTTGGTGCTCAAATCAACAGATTGGATTTCCTATGGACTTGTCAATCCAATGTTGGGAAAC
>MU228317.1:622859-637914 GCA_018584345.1 Thuja plicata | reverse complement strand
AGGTTAATCAAATTATAAAAACGTATCAAACACAAGACACAGAGAAAACACAGATTTAACGTGGGAAACCCTTCCGGGAAAAAACCCACCACCCAAAACCCCGAGCAAACTTTTGTATTACAGTAAAACAAAGTTTACATACAAATCTCCTGATTTTCACAGGCTCAGACTGCCTTTACAATCAACCTGGTTTCTTCAACTTACATTCAAACAAATTCTTGCAGCCATTAAAATAACCTGCAAATTTGTTACAGAATACCAGAAATGGTTACAGGCAAAACGGTCTGCCAACCGTCTGTCATACACGAATGCCTTCAGTCATCCCTTCGGTGACACGGATGCTGTCTGGCACCATCGTGCTGTCTGGCACCACCGTGCTGTCCGTGTTGTCTGACACCACCGTACATCTGAGATGTCCATTCTGTCTGACACCACCGTATGTCAGAGATGTCCGTTTAATCACCGTACATGTTGCATATTTAACGTCACCGTACAGAATAAACTATTTATCACCGTACGTGAAAACTATGTTATCACCGTATGTGAAAACTATGTTATCACCGTACATTTAACAAATTAAAATGACTTTTCACTGTACGGTGACTTACCTCCACCGTACGGTAGTTTTCCCGTACGGTGAGGCTCATTCACCGTACGGTGCTCCTTTCTTCACCGACGCATCTGACTACTTCATACTTTGGCATATAACAAGAAGTGACTTTTATGGCCGCATTTGCAGATGATTTATTATCAGTCAGAGCATGTGATGATAAACCCAACTATCTATATCTTTTGAGTATTTTTATGGTTTTGATTCGACCAAGATTCAACAGGTTTAAATTCTTTTTGTAGGGTATGTTCATTGTAGTGTTGTCAAGATTTACAGACTTGTTGCTGTCGTCATTTTAAGTTTTAAAACCAAAAGCTAGTGCTTGATGAAGAAAGGGATAAATACCTCCTTGAGAGTGTTCTTTTGTGTTCATAAGTGTTTCCTTTGTTTCAAGGGTTGTTTGTTTTCGTTGGTAGTATAAGAATTTACGGATGGAAAGGAGTGCATTTTCTCATGGCTTTGTTGCAGGAAATATAAAAAGACCAAGGCCATGGGCATAAGGATGGTTCATTTTGCAGCCAAATAGGTGTCAAAATGTCACACTACAGGCATAGAGATGTCAAAACTATCAATTGTAAGGGAAATTTTGGTTTCCCAACTTATAAATAAATCCCATCTCTGCGACTGTCACTCAGGTCCCCCTTCAAGGGGAAACTACAGTGGAAGATCTAGGTGTGAGAGTAGAAGAAGGGGGTATTGAGGTCATCCTGCACCCCTTGAAGAGCATCTTTGACCCTCTCCCCTACAAAGGTAGAAGATGAGAATGCCACACCCTAGCCACCTTTGTAACACTGACCATCCAAGTGCGGTAATGGAAAGGCTCACAAGTTTTTTAGGCTTGCTGGAGGACTCTGACCTTGGGACCACCAACAAACCAATCCAACAAATCCACTAGAAGACAAAATATGAGGATTATCATTCCAAGTGGTGAACAAATTTTTATGACTGAATAGTGGCATTTTAGCATGGTATGTATGTGTTGTCAACCGGTAGCTTGTGCATCCCTTGTGTTATAAAATTGACTCTTAGGCTGATTAGAAGGGACTGGAAAAAATGGGGAAAATGACATGTAGGAAATCCTAGATTCCGGGGTATTACAGACCGAAAACACGACTGTATAATGTGATTTCATAAGAAAGGGTGTTACATTTTTTATGTTTTAAGTTTTTTAATCATCATGAAACTATCTCCATATAATGTGTTTTGATCAAATGAGTTTAATAAGGTGATGGTTTTTTTTGGATTCATCTTTGCAAAAGTTATTTGTAATTTATATTGTTTGTTATATATATCTCCTTCAAGGATGAAGTTAGATGATTTGTGTAAATAGTAGTGATTGAAGTATGTCATAAGGATTTCTAAGTAGAGTTTCATGATGACATGAAGTAGATTTGTTAATTTCAGAAATTATCATGTTTTGGATCCATTTGTTTCATGCCATATTTGCTTATGAGGATTCTTTTATAGTTTAGTGTTTCATTTTGTTTCCCAGAATGTGCACTAGTTCGTGCATGGATGTCTGTGTTTTCAGTAACAACCCAAAAAGCTCACAATATTTTACTTTATGTTGTGTAGTTGATTTGAGCATAGTATTCACTCCCAATTTATTGTAAACTACACAAATATTAGAGTTAAGCCAACCCTACGTAGCTAGTTTACTTTCTAATGTACTTTGTTTAAGATTAAATCTAATGAAGGTGCAACGTTTCATGTTATTAGCCTCATTTGTTAGTATTGCACAATATGGGTACCCACCTGGGTTTTTTAGAGCTTGAAGTGAAGGAGATATTCCTCATTTCTAAGGAATTGTTGATCAATTAGCTACTAACCTGAGATGGTTGACCATAGGTAAAGGATAACCCTTAGACTCATCTTAGACATCAGTTTGAGGAACCAACAAAATGGTGACTCTTATAGGGAGAGATTATAATTTTGCTTCATATTATCCTAGAATCTTTGGTGTGGTTTGTTTAATCAAACACAAGATAGAGTCAAGAGGTGATAAGAATCTGAAATTTGTTTCAAATCTCTATTTTCTCATCCTAGAGAAAAGGTTTTTGTAGCCGGTTTCAAGAGTTATGTGTGACTTTGGTGATTGGAGAAGACCTAGAATGAACTAAGGTTTTAAATGGATTTTTCTATCTGAAATTTCACCTCTTCAAGGAGGTGGTGACTCTAAAGGAATAACAAAAATGGGTGAAGTTCTCATACCTTTCTTTCAGTCAAATAAAGATGTGAATGATAACTATCAATTTTCCAGGTATTCTAATAAAATTTGAGTAGGTCAAGTTATTTCTATTATGTATTTATAAGAATAATAATATAGTTGAAATGTCCCTTGTAAATGCATAGGCATAAATTTGGGGAAAGCTCTTGTATTATCGAGCTATAATTTCTTAATTGATCTGTGCATTATTAGCATTTTTTAAAAGCTAGAGTGTATATCCTACCATGAGTTTCTGGATGCATTTGTATTATTATTCAAGTTTAGAAAGTCTTAGGTTCCTCGGTATGTAATATGAATTTCATGCCCTTGTAATAATTACGATGTCGTTGTATTTGCATCCTAATATAATTCCTAGTCAGGAAGTGGTTTATAACCAACCAAAATTGTGTGGCCAAAGAAGTTTTGGTATAAAGAGATATCAAGCTTTGAGTTTCAATGGTGTCTTGAACTACCAAAACATATTACCCTCAAAGGTTATAGACAAATTACCCAAGTTTAGAGGGCATAAGCGTGAATATGCTTCCAAGCAGCTATGGGAGTTTGCAGAGTTTCTTGAGGATTATGAAATAGAATATGAAGATGTAGTCATGAAGTTTTTTTCCCAATCCTTGAAGAGTGAAGCCACATAATGGTTTTGAAATCTCCCACCTTAATTAGTTGGTTCATGGGATGAATTTATGCTGGTTTGTAATGAACAACTTGGTGAAAAGTTTTTTGAGTTTTCTATCCTCAATGAATTTATGGACATTCATGTCAAACAAGATGAGTTTGTTCCCGAGTTTAAATTTAGGTTTACAAAGGCATTGAAATTAATCCTTGAAAGTTGTATTCCTTAGGATACAATGGCGATATTAATATATTTGGGATCTTTTGACTAAAAAATGAGTTATAGGATAAGAAATAAAGATCCAACAAATCTACACGAGGCATTCTATATTTCTATGAATGTAGAGACGGTTTCTAAGTATGGGACGATAAGGATTTTGAACCCTTAAATAGGGTACTCCATTCATATAAGGAGAGTTCCCTAGTGATTTCAAATAATATTAAACACACTGATGAACATGATATCCCTAGGTTTGTTGGTCAAGTACCATATGGGAGTTGTATGAGTGACCAACCATCAAATGTATATGCATCTGAAGGAGTGATTTTAACTAAAAAGCATGCTATTGCAAGTCAAAACATAATTATTAATGTAAGTCATATTTCGGCTCAATAATTGTGTTAGCAATATGAATATTTCCTTAATTCTGTATTACACACCCAAGAATTATTAGATTAACAAGTAAGAGGGCTGGTTGGTGTTGAGAGTGTTCATCCATCAGAGACCTTGAGTTTTCCATGTAATAACAACATTATAATTGACCAATGCATGATCCCTAATACAAAAGAATAATGGATGTACATGGTAATGAGAATTTTTTCACTAATAATGGTTGCCTATACCCAAAGGGAAAATTTTCAATTTGTGATGAGATTGATGAGATAGAGAGTGCTAACACACCATTGTGTGTAGAAATTAGTCAAGCCATTTCTAATTATGATTGTAACATTTCTAGTAAAACAAAATCAGAAGTGCATGCCACACATGATTTTGATGGGAATCTATGTGCTCTTGATCCTTCCTATGGTGTAGAATATGACAATTTTGAATTTCTACAGGTTTCTCTAGCTAATGGGATTAATAATGCAAATTATTTCCCTGCTATTTCAAGTTTCCTATATGAAATAGAAATGGATTCATTCAATATGTATGGAATGATATTGATGTTGAAGTATTTAGGCATATTTATTAGGATGATCATGAGTCAATTTCCATGTTTGCAAGTTATTTTATTGATTCAAAAGGATGTTTTGATAACGAGGCTCAAGATTTGAATAGGAAGCAACCCATGGGTATGCTGATGGATGACTCTAAATATCAATGTTCTTTACTAATGAAGTTTGTAGAGAGGAACTTGAGCATGTAGTTATGGTTGAAACTATGGAAATATTTTCAGAATTTTGAAATTTGATTGATATTAATGAAGTTACTTGCAGTTGCAGTTGTGATGAACAAAGTGCAACTATGATGGAAGGTCCTTGCAGAGATATTTTTTATTATGTGTTTGAGCCTAGGCTTGAGAAATTCTATTTTGAGGATATGAATGAAGTTGCATGTTCAACTCTGTGTTCATCAGCCTTTGAAAAGTTTCATAGGGATATATATTGTGACAAGGAAATTGAGATGGTATATTTGCAAGAAATAGAACTCATAAATGGATGATACAGACAATGTGTTATTGCAAAGTACAAAGATGCATAATGAAATGACATAATTTGGAGATCCAGTTGGAATTTTTTGGGTTGTAGCAATTGACATATGCAATATGAACGTGAATATGATTTTTCCCTCTGCATACATTTCATTATTTTTCCTTAGAATTATAACAGTATTTTGGTGAAATGTATACAAATAATTTGCAAAATAATAGTGGGGGTTAAGGAAAGGATGATATTTATGAAATGGATTATGAGTGTTTCAAATTTTTTAAGAAAAAGCATCATATCTCTGGATCAAGACCTGGTATTAATAATGGAAGGTATTTCATTGAATATGAATATACGTGGATCACTGATGCTATGAAATCAGTAGACTTCAACAAAGGTCATATTCACTATGGCCCAAATTATACAACATAGAGTTACATAGGGGACATTAACCGTTGTCTTGTTTGCATATAATTTGTTGCAAATATCAGATCAGTTGTGATGTTTTATAGTGATAATCAAAGGTCTGATGCAGGAAAGTATTGGTTCTACCTATTTGGCACCCCCTAGCCACCAATGTAAAGGTATATGTTTTATTTTCCTATTTGTATATTCATGTAAATAAGTTTAGTTACTTTTTTATTATATGGTCTTCTCTCCATAGCTCTCTAGATCCTTGTGCTAATTTGCGATCCCCAACTAGAGCCACTGTTAGGACTGATAATTTTTAGCTGAGCCACTGTTAGGACTGATAATTTTTAGCTTTTCCCTGGTAAGAAGGTACACAATTTTCCAAGAGGAAGGATGTGTTAAGTTGGGATTTAACCCTTTGGATTAATTAGGATAAGTTGAAGAAGGAATTTATGTCTCTGTTTAATTGACCCCCTCATTGTATCCCTTCAGTTTTTTTCAGGTTGCAAATCCTTTTACTTCCCCTTAGCTATTGGATCTTCCATGTGTTTCCACAAGGCCCCTATTAATGATAAGGAGTTGGTTATGGATGTGCAAGGTCACGCTTTGTATGTATCCTCCCCCCAATGATGTTTCTAGAGGTTGAGAAAGTGGTGCAGAGCTGTGAGGTGTACTTAAATTATGATGGAGAAGGAAGAAAGAACACCGACTCTCCGCTGTGGTTATTTAAGGAGGACCAAATGATGTGTAGATATGCGGGATACCGACAAATTTTCTATAGACATGATAAAGGGTTGACTTCACATTTCCAAGGTGACCAAAGTAAGTCCCAAGAAAGAGGCACTGACAAGTAGGGTGGCATGAATGATTGTTGAATCAAGGGATGAGGATGCATCCTACTCTTCTGAGGGTATTTTAAAATGTCACAAGGTTGAGTGCAGATACACATGGTCCCCATGAGTCAATGATGAGGGAAATGAAAAACGCATGTTCTCGTGGCAAGAAAACAAAGCGAGGTAAGTAGGTTGCAGATGTGTGGGGAGATTGTTACAATTGGGGTATGCAATGCCTTGATTTCTAATGAGGGATATCCAAGAATGCAAAGACTGCTAGTGAACCAGCAGGGTGTACAACTGTGAATTTTAAGTGTAGTCTACGGGAAATCAAACCAATTGAATGGTGACATATGATACCACATAGGAACAATCATGGTCAAGGTTGTTTAACAATGCATTTGAAGGAAGAATTGAAGCTTGATAATCCCAAGGATGAAGTGACACTTATGGCCACATTTACAGAAAATTTCTTATTAGTTAGAGCATGTGATGATAGACCCAACTGTCAAGATATTTTGAGTATTCATCTAGTTTTGATTTGACCAAGACTCAACAGGTTGAAAGCTTTTTTATAGGGTATGTTCATTACATAGTTGCTAGGATTTGTAGACTTGTTGATGCTGTCATTTTTAGTTTGAAAATCAAAAGCCATTGCTTAATGAAGAAAATGATAAATACCTCCTTAAGAAGTCTTCTTTTGCATTCAGAAGTGTTTCCTTTGTTTCAAGGGTTGTCTTTTTTTTCTGGTAGTATGAGGATTTCTAGATGTAAAGGAGTGCATTTTCTAAGGGCCTTGTTACAGGAAATATACAAAGATTGAGGCCATGGGCATAACAAGGGTTTATTTTATAGCCACAGAGGTGTCAAAATGTCATGTTGCAGTCAAAGAGATGTCAAAACCATCAAGTGTAAGGGAAATTTGTTTTCATAGCTTGTAAATAACTCCTATCTCTGCAACTATCACTTAGGTCCCCCTATAAGGGGAGATTATAGTTAAAGATTTGGGTGTGAGAGTAGAAGAAGGGGTATTGGAGTCTGTTGGTATTTTGTTGGGATATTACTAGATATTGAGGTGCAATCATAAGGAGACACTTATTTGGTTTTCATTGATGGAAAGTGAGTTAGTACAGTGAAATTAAGTGAGTACACTCACAATATAATGCATCTGAAGTGAATATACAATTAGTAAGAAGGTAATAATGAAAATTGGTTAAGTCCATAAGATTGGTAGACAATGAGAACATCACTTTGGCGGAGATAATGATAGAAGTAGAATTATGAGGAGCGGTCATAGATACAACTTCAACCAGTTTAGATTTCAATGTGGTTCCAACCACAACTCATTTGGTTGAGCGGTGAGAGATTTTTTAGTGTCATAGACATCAAGACAGGTAGAACACTTATGTTCTTGAGTACCGGTCGGTAGATCACAGATCAGTGAGAGGTATAGTATGTGTGATCATTTCTAATGATATAATGACATGGAATAAAGGTTATACATTCAATGTTTTGATATTTATAAGATCGATGCAAACATTTAAGTTAGATTTGAGGTGTTGCATTGGAGAAGTAAAAACATGTTTGACTACTTTGGAGATATAACTTGCAGATCTTATCTTGACCTAATGCGGTCATGATAAATAATTTTATTCATCGAGATTATCAATTTGAAACATGGTGCTTTTGTGGGAAAGTAATTTCAAGATCATTTTATGCCAGTGGAAGTTGTTTATATATAGGAACTTATCATATTGAAAATTTGTTGTTGAGAGAAGTTTTAAGAGTTGTTTTGGGTAATTAGGGTTTTCTGATTTCAATTTTAGGTTACGATCAGAAAGATGATAGACATCAAGCAGAGAGAAGTTATAGAGTAAATATAACTTATTGGACCTGACAAGAAATAAGTGCTACATCTAGATCACTAATCTTGTTGTACCCTAATAGTTGCAACAAGCAAAATCCCTTAACCGGGTGAACTCTAACAGGTTTCTTTTGTAAATCCTTTAACAGGGTAACTTATTTTTTGAGGTTTGAAATCCTCTAGTGAGGTAGATAATAGATGATCTAATTATACTCCTAATAGTGTAGTAGTCACTCCTAATAGGGTGAACCCTCAGAAACAAAATTTATAGCTCTTAACACAAAAAACTTATTTACTGCAGTATTGGGCTTGTGGGTGTCATCCCCACAATGGTTTTTTTCCTTTTACAAGGGTTTCCACATGAAATAATGTGTCACATGTGATGAATTTGTGGGTGCTTGATATTAAATTCTTTCATGTATTATCATCAATTACGTGCTTTATAGTTTGGAAAGTATTTCAACAGTTAAGTAGACCAGTGGTTGAATTAGTTTACTATATTTTTGTAATGATTCACCCCCCTCTCAGTACCTATTATTTCCAACAATTGGTATCAGAGTATATTTCCTCTTGATGATAATCCTAATAGATTGGGGAAAAGATCCACTATCATGGATGGTTATAGGTATGAGATGCAACTTGAGAATGCAAACAAGATGATCATTGAGCTGCAGGAAAAGTTAAAGAAGTTACTTTCCAAAAGGAGAGAACCCACTGAGCAATTGAGTGAAAGCCAAGTAACATAGAAAAACTAATGAAGGAAGTACATATGAAGATTCCGAGGAGACAATTGCATATCTATTTATTAATAACAAGGGTCTCAAAGAAAATGTGGCTAATCTAAAAAGAGAGCTTGAAAGTTAATCTATTAGAATGTGTGAAGTCCTTGAGGAAAAATGAAAAGTTGTCAATGCAAAGAAGACTGCAGAAGCTGCCAAGAAAATATTTGATGATGCCCTAAAGGCAAAAGATGAAGAGGTTGTCAAACTGAGACACAAATTTACCTTATATCAGAGTCAAATGCAGGATATTGCTACAGAGAATTTTCAAGTAATAGATGAGAATGAAAGGCTTAGGGAGATGAATGAGTCATTGAAGAAAGAACTGAAAACTAAGAAAGAAGCAAATGAAAAGCTGAAGAAATATAATGAAAGGTCACAAAATCTTGATGAACAAATGAAGAGTCAAAGAAGACATATAGATACAATTGGTCTAGGTTATTCAGGAAAAGGAATATTTGAAATTGGGGAGTCCTCTAAATATGAAACTAAGGAGACACAGAAAGATCAGAAGGTATATCCAATCAAATCAGGTAAGAAACCTAAGAAACCTACTTTCTATAACTGTGGAAAGCTTGGTAATATTGGAAATGTGTGTAGGAGAAAACTGGTGAAAAAAATTCATTCTTTTAATGACTATTTCTATAATTGTCACATGTATGGTCATACTACATATGAGTGTTGATCTAGGCTAGCATTAGATCTAGTCGTGGTGACTTTGATGGATACTATTTTTCATGCAAAAAATATGGAAACAAAGCTGAAGATTTGAGGTCAAGAGTATATACACCTAGGTCACCTATCACATTGGTGAATAATGTTAGAAGGGAAAGAAAATTCAACACTACATGTTCTGTATGTGGTAACTATGGACACCTAGCAGTAAATTGTAGAATGATAAATTTGAGAAGTAATGTTGGTCCTTAGAAGTCAATTGACATGGCATGTTTTGTCTATCATAAGATAGGTCATGTGGCCAGAGAATGTCAGTTTAGGAACCAATTTCCTAATCGGTCAGAAGATAAAAAAGGAAAGCACATTTCTAATGTTGATGAAGTCAGAAGTGATATGAAGAAGACATGGGTAAATAAAGGTGAACTAAATTCTTCTGAGTTGACCGAGAACTCCATAAGCTTAGGAA
This sequence comes from Thuja plicata, assembly GCA_018584345.1. Taxonomy (NCBI): domain Eukaryota; kingdom Viridiplantae; phylum Streptophyta; class Pinopsida; order Cupressales; family Cupressaceae; genus Thuja; species Thuja plicata. Next base: position 627,796 of record MU228317.1, on the reverse strand, counting down.
GTGTAGAGGTTCCATCAGAGAAAATAAGCATATTATTTTCTTAGGGGGAGCACTCAAACACATATCCATTACTGATCCCCTAGATTCAAGAGCTGTAAAGCTCTATATGAACATTATGGTGTAAGTTTCTATGATTTTTTTTTAAAGATTGTGTGTAGACCGCACTAAGATTTCAAGGTCAATATCTATTTGATAACGGTTATTACTATTGGTTGAGTACCAACCGGTGGATATGTGTTAACCAGTGATATGACACTATTCCTATTGATGAAGTATGAAACATCTATTTCTCTAACATTATATAGAGGGAAAAGTAACTTATTTTCACACTTTTAATTTCATTTGAGAATTTGAGAGCTATCTTGAGCTATTGTGTCCGACAATTACTTTTGTGATTGACATCGAGTTCTTGTGAAACTCTAACCGGTGTATTGCAAACTATTAGTTTAGTTTGTTATTATATTTGTGTTCAGCTGCAGTTAATCTTAATGGAAAAGAATGTTGATACACCAATTCTGGTGAACATCTACGAGGAGCCTCGACCTATATTCAAATTGCATCAAAATAAAGTGGCCAAAATTGATATGTCTAGTGCCCTATCCACTATTTGTCGTCGAGTGATGTTGATTGAAAATGTTCAGTCTTATATCCATTGCAGAATAAAAGAATTGGGAGATGAAGCAATCAAGAAAGTGTACAAGAATATGTGCATCAATGGAGTGTTGAAAGACGAGCACAAACATCTACAGGAGAAGGGTTTAACTTATGCATTGTATATTCCCACTAAATTCCATCCAGACTGGATTCATTATGTGATAAGAAGAGTGCATGATCAATTCATATGGCCAGATAGACCACACAAGATTTTTAAGACAATGATTCATAGGGTAATAAGATTTCAAGAAGAAGCTTAGGAAGGTACATTGAGAACAATGGAAACTCATTTGGTCACTGAACTAACCAAATCCAAACAAGACGAAAGAGAAATTACAATCGATCATATTTTAGACAAGGAAATTCATTTTGCATCCATGGTGATAGGTTATAGAGTTTACTAGTCTAGTCAAGTTAACAATGTGCCTGGTGGTGCTATTCATGCTGCCTATTGGATTGTTAAGGATAATTAAACATATGATCTATGTGAGATGATCAAAAGACAGTTCTTGACAAACATAGAAAGGATAAAGAGAGATAAGAGACAATCATTCAAATATGGTGCCCTACTGGTATGTATGTTTTTCTATGTTCAAAAACTCTTCCTCGATAGAGGAAATGTTACATGGTCAAAAGACAAACCGATAATTATACAGATAAGTGAATTTGTAAAATAATTAGTTAATAACTTCAATAATGTTATGCGGGGATTTCAAAGATTTCCAATCTAGAATGCATAAACGAGAAAGGATTCCATTTAGCATTATAGAGAAGTACAAGAATGATATTTGTTTTTTAGTAGACACCGAGTCATGTATTATGCAAGCTTAGATCCTACGACATATTGGATTCATCCTGTGGGTTATAAAGTTGAGGGTGATTTAGTAACTTTTCATGTTCATGAGTTGTTGTCAAAAACCCTTTGTCAAACAAGCACATAGATTTGGAGCTCATGATGAAGTAATTTCAAAATTTCAAAAGGAATTGAAGAAACTGGTCATTGAAAGGAAAACAAGGAGAATGGTATCTAATCTAGAGAAATTTTTGAATTAGTGATGCAAGAACATCTTGCACTGCTGCAACCAAAACTAAAGCTAAGAGAAAATAGAGAAACCAACTACTAGTGAAGTTAAGTCTCAAGGGGAATCATCAAGGAATAAATTTTAAAACATTTCTAATCCAAAGAAAACTTACAAGAGGAAGAGAAAATCCAAAGAGGTAAAGTATGTTAAGAAGGAAATTGATGAAGAAAGGGCATAATCAAACAAGGATTCCTCTTAACTCAACAAGAGTGGTGAGACAAAGAAGGCCCCTTCCATTGATGATATTACAAAAGGTATTTTCAAAAATGGTAGACTTGCTACTGTTGGCAGAAGATACACTTTGGGGAGTGATGAAGACAAGAAGATAGAAGATGCAATTCTGTATCATTTTCACAAATTTTGCAGAACACCTTTAGAGATCCAATCTTGCATCCCTAATGAGTTATATCATTTGATTTATGCTAAATGGAGTGATGCATTACAATTGGATAGAGAGATTATGGAGAGAGCACTAATCCAAGTGCAACCTGAGTTTTGTGTTGAAGATGCTAAGATAATGATTACTACTCACAAGCATAAATTCAAAATTAAGAGCAGAGAAGCTAGATTTCTAATTGATGACACATAGGGTATACGTAATGAAATTGTTGAGAAATGGAAAAAGCTACTATAGATAAAAGAGGTAGAAACACAAGAAGAACAAGTTCAAAATGAATCAAATGAACCAATGCAGGGAGATGATACATTTTCTATAGATTAGTTAATTGGGAATGTTGTTCTTGATGTTCCTAACTTTGTGAAGGAAATCAGAACACAAAATATTAGTATATCACAAATAGGTGGTGATGAGATTGAAATTGTAGACATAACAAGCAAAGAGGATTCATCCTCACCATTTCCTATGGAACATAAACTAGAGGAAATCATTTCTAAGAAGGAAGAGGAGAAAGATGAAGAGAGTAAACATGAGGAAACTCAGAAAAAGATTGAAGAAGAACCCGAGACAAAGGAAATTAAGTCCTAGAGAAACAAGTGCAAGGAAGAGACATAAACCGATGACTGCTACAAAAGAGGAAGAAAAGGAAGTTGATAAAGAAGAATTACCAACCACACCGATCAATATATCCAAATTGAAACCTAAGGAATTGATGAAATTTTTAGAACAATTAAGGACAAAGGCTGTAAGAGATAAGGTGAGATCAAAGAAGAAGAAGAAAACAATATTAAGGCAAGCTAGAGATATTCTAGCTGAGTTAGTTCCTGAGGTTGAATATGATGAAGGTGATACTCCTATTGATCAAATGAACATTCTTGTAAAGGAAATTATAGATCAAGGTCCAGATTTGAAGTCATGTATAGTGAAGCTTGCAGAGGAGAACTTAGAGAAGAAGATGATAGGTAAGATGATGGAGAAGATTACCAAAGATAGGATAAATTGACACATTTGATAAAGGAAGTTAATATTACATTTACTGAGGCAGGTCAATTTGATAACATGTAACTGATTGAATGTTTTAAGATGTTAAGTTGATGATCATGCAAGGCATTAAATCAGTTAATGTATTGTATTGTCATTGATGTCAACTTGATATAATTTGTATGGTCATTGTAATACTGCCAAAGACTTCAAAGAACTCATGAATCAAGGCTATGCTATTAGTAATGCATACAAGTCAAGTATTCACTAAGTGACTGTAGACACTGACGGAGTGCACCCGACGGTCAGAGTAAAAGAGCTAAGTCACAGTGTTGCCTGATGAACAAATGTACATCATTACCGATGAGCAGAGTTTCAGTGTCGCCCGATGGAGAAAATAAAGGACATAGATCCCGATGAAAACTAAAGTCACACTGATGGAACAGTTAGTTGTTACCATTGACTAACTGAAGTGTTGACCGACAGAACAGAGAGTTCAGAAAACAACAAAATACTTAGCTGTCAAGAAGCTAAAGATAGAGTTAACAGATACTTATCATTGCTTTAATCATCCAGATAAAGCCGAAGATAAGTAATTGATTTGAAGCTGATTTGTCCAGTTGACAAGAAGATCTCCTTGAGATAAATTAGGAGTTTGCTTTAAATCTATTGGCAAAGATTGTTGAACACACCAAGAATCAAGAAAGCCAAGAAAAAAGAAAATCATGTCTATAAGAGACAAACTCAATTCATTACGAATTGTGTGGGGTGAACAAGAGAAGAGGAAAGATGCTAAAGAAAATATGAAGGAGAAGAAAGTCTTCATTCAGTCCTGATCAACAAGCTAAAGGAAGAGCTAGAATCTGTAGACACCGACGAACAGTGAGACAAGCATCACAGAGAAGAATAAGTGTGGAGCAAAGGTATATATTTGATTATATTGATTAGTGAAGTAATGGACCTAAAATAGATCTAAAAATATACAATTGAGTTGTATGTATGAAAAAATCATTAGTGTTTCAGTTTAACCATTGAAGCATATAAGCCTCTTAATCGAGTAGGACTTAAAAGTATTTTTCAATTGAGATACATCCCAAGGAGTATCAAAAAGTTTGATCACAAAAGTAGCATTGGATATACCTGATACCTATTGACAAGCCAAGTGAGTGTTTGATCAAATATGGTAGCATTAGATGCCAGATACTAGTTGACAAACTATTTCTAAATCCTCTAACAAGGTCACACCTAACAGTGTGTTTGTAACCTTTAACGGGGTTGGCTCCTAACAGAGCTCACTTCAAAAGAGTGAAAATTTGGAGTATCGGTCCCAGTGGTTTTTCCCTTAACAGGGTTTCCACATTAAAATCCTTGTGTTATGTGTTTGTGGTTTATCACTTTACTGTTTTACATTTCACATATGCATTTCTAGATTTATCGGTATACTCTGCATATTTACAGTGTTTTGGTAAATAATTAACTGCTTATCGGTAATCATACAGAAGAGAGATTAGAAAAGCAATCCAACAAGTAGAAAATTGATTAAAGTATTTCAAGGCATACATCTTGTAGGATAGAAGATAAATTGAGACATAATTTGTGGTTATAAGTAAAAAGGGTTGATTTAAGAATTAATTTTTGAGGCCACTGATTCACCCCCCCTCTCAGTTATTACTAACAATTGGTATCAGAGCTTGTGTTCTTAGAAAGGAAGGTTTCAAGACCTAAGCTAAAGATCACAAGATGAACAGACGAGATGTGCCCAAGTTGAACAAAGATAATTTTGCTTCATGGCAGAGCAGAATAAGACTCCACTTATCAGGTAT
>MU228317.1:581353-620030 GCA_018584345.1 Thuja plicata | reverse complement strand
CTTATGTTGCATGTAAAGGATTCAAGGTATATCAAATGGATGTCAAGTCTGCATTCCTGAATAGAATACTTGAAGAAGAGGTATACATTGAACAACCATAAAGGTTTGTTGATCCAGACAAGAGGGACATGGTATGTAGACTTCACAAAGCCCTATATGGATTGAAACAAGCACCCCGAGCTTGGTATGAAATACTTCATTCCTATCTTATAAGTATTGGATTTGTAAGGACTAGTGAAAACAATAATCTTTATTTGAAGGAAGATACTGATGCTAACATTTTGATTGCTGAGATATTTGTTGATGACATCATATTAGGAGGCAATGACATGCTATGAAAATCATTTGTAATTGAAATGAGCAAAGAGTTTGAGATGTCTATATTTGGAGAGATCAAGTTCTTTCTGGGTCTGCAGATCATGCAACAAGATGAAGGTATTTTTATTACACAATCCAAGTACATCAAAGAAGTACTGAAAATATTCAAGATGGAAGAGTCCAAACCAGTTGGAACATCGATGGAAACAGGATGTAAGCTAACAAAGGAGGACAAGTCATTAGAGGTAAATCTAAATTTGTACAGATCAATGATTGGAAAACTCATGTATGTTGTACATACCATACCAGATATTGCACATGCAGTAGGAATAGTTGCTAGATTTTCTGCTAATCCCAAAGAATCACATATGACTACTGTGAAAAGAATTATAAGATATCTAAAGAATACTGAGGTATATGGCTTATGGTATAGAAGAGAAGGCAAATTTTAACTTAAGGTCTTTACCGACACTGATTGGGCTGGAAATCTTGATGACCGAAAGAGCACAACTTGAGGAGCATTCTTCATGGGTGACAGACTTGTCACATGGATCATCAAGCAGCAAGGATGCATCTCACAATCTACTGCAGAGGCATAGTATGTTGCTGTTGCTGCAAACTGCTCAAATATTGCATGGATCAAACAGTTACTGAAAGGTATGCATTTGAAAATTTTAGAACCAATAATTATCTATTGTGATAATACGAGTGCAATAAAAATTTCAAAAAATACAGTCATGCATGCTAAAACAAAGCATATTGCCACTGCCCAAGGATGCATTTGAATACTTGAGAAAGAGACTAGGGGTCAGACCCTTGTCTACTGGTTAGTAAGCTGACTAGAAGGCTACATCAACCTACATATTCTCAGAATATCATTCATGTTGATGCAAGAAGAGAGATGAACTTCAAATATAAATCTATACACAACAAGGTATTTATCTACTCCAATCAACAGAGTTATTGCTGATGGATTGGGAAATTCAAGGAATATATTATGGATAGAAAGGATCCACTTGAAAAAATTGTCAAAAGCTTGTTTGAAAAGATAAGATGTTTGGCATTAATGTCAAAGGGAGAGAAATATCTCATTATCATACTGATAAAGGGAGAGATTTTATCCATTATCATCTTAGGAAGAGATCATATCCATCGAAGTAGCAAATAGAAAGGGAGAGAAAACATTGAAAGAGAAGAACAGTCAAAGGGAGAGAGTTTAAAACAGAGGGAGAACACATCACATCAGAGAAAGAAAAATTCTACATCTATCCAATGAAGGGATTAAAGACAGAAAGAAAGCTGCTAGAATCAAATCAAAGCTATTTGAGCTTACCAATAGGCAGACATTTGTAATAGTTACATTAGGAAAGCTTGATGAAACTATATATTTCATATTGTATTAGTAATAGTATAGTATGATAAATTAGTATGTTTCCATCAATGCCAAAGGGAGAGATTGATGACATGTAACTGATTGAATGTTTGAAGATGTTAAGTTGATGATCATGCAAGACATTAAATAAGTTAATGTATTGTATTGTCATTCATATCAACTTGATATAATCTGCATGGTCATTGTAATACTGCCAAAGACTTCAAAGAACTCATGAATCAAGGCTATGCTATCAGTAATGCATACAAGTCAAGTATTCACTAAGTGACTATATACACCAATGAAGTGCACCCAACGGTCAGAGTAAAAGAGCGAAGTCGCAGTGTTGCCCGACAAACAAATACAAAACATTACCGACGAGAAGAGTTTCAGTGTTTCCCGATGGAGAAAATAAAGGATGGAGATCCTGATGACAACTGAAGTCACACCAATGGAACAGTCAGTTGTCACCGTTGACTAACTGAAGTGTTGACCAACAGAACATAGAGTTCAGAAAATGACAAAATACTTAGCTGTCAAGAAGCTAAAGATAGAGTTAACGGATACTTATCATTGTTTTAATCATCCATATAAAGCTAGAGATAAGTAATTGATTTAAAGCTGATTTGTACAGTTGGAAAGAAGATCTCCTTGAGATAAATTAGGAGTTTTCTTTAAATCTATTGGCAAATATTGTTGAACACACAAAGAATCAAGAAAGCCAAGAAAAGAGGAAATCATGTCTATAAGAGACAAACTCAATTCATTACGAATTGTGTGGGGTGAACAAGAGAAGAGGAAAGATGCTAAAGAAAATATGAAGGAGAAGAAAATCTTCATTCAGTCTTGATCAACAAGCTAAATGAAGAGCTAGATTCTGTAGACACCGACGAACAATGAGACAAGCATCACAGAGCAGAACAAGTGTGGAGCAAAGGTATATATTTGATTATATTGATCAGTGAAGTAATGGACCTACAATAGATCTAAAAATTTGAAATTGAGTTGTATGTATGAACAAATCATTATTTTTTTAGTTTAACCATTGAAGCATATAATCCTCTTAACCGAGTAGGACTTAAATTTTTTTTTTAATTGAGATACATCCCAAGGAGTATCAAAAAGTTTGATCACAAAAGTAGCATTGGATATGCCGATACCTATTGACAGGCCAAGTGAGTGTTTGATCAAAGATGGTAGCATTAGATGCCAGATACTAGTTGACAAACTATTTCTAAATCCTCTAACAAGGTCACACCTAACAGTGTGTTTGTAACCTTTAACAGGATTGGATCCTAACAAAGCTCACTTCAGAAGAGTGAAAATTTGGGGTACTGGTCCCAGTGGTTTTTCCCTTAACAGGGGTTCCACGTTAAAATACTTGTGTTATGTTTTTGTGGTTTATCACTTTACTATTTTACATTTCACATATGCATTTCTGGATTTATCGGTATACTATGCATATTTACTGTGTTTCGGTAAATAATTAACTGCTTATCGGTAATCATACAGAAGAGAGATTAGCAAAGCAATCCGACAAGTAGAAAATTGATTAAAGTATTTCAAGGCATACATCTTGTAGGATAGAAGATAACTTGAGACATAATTTGTGGTTATAAGTAAAAAGGGTTGATTTAAGGATTAATTTTTAAGGCCACTGATTCACCCCCCCTCTCAGTTATTACTAACATAATTGTTTACCAAAGTATCCAGGTATCCTAATTTTGTTCAAGATTTGGAAGAAAGTAGAACTGAAGCACATAAGGAGTTGGATAACTTAAGAGGTTAGCTTGACCCATTGTCAAGTTCAATCACTACTTACAGTAGTTAGGTCAAGAAAATTTCACACAAGGTTAAGAAGATTTAGAGTGAACAAGAGAAGAGGATGATCACTGTACTATAACTTCAATAAACCTTATCCCCTACAATAGAGGTGATGCAACTGAATGTGAAGAAGGTAGAAGAAATACTTCCCTTACCTGACATGAGAACTCTAGATATCATGGAAGATCTTGCTTATAGTTTGATTGAGAAAATAATTTCTATTGGTTACTTGCAGAAGGTATGGGAAACATCCTTGAATTCAAAAAATATTAACTTCAAGGTGATCTTTGATAGGATGTAAGTTATATTTTATATACATATATTTTAGTTTTTGTTCCTTTTTCATTATTGTCAAAGGGGGAGTATATGTATGATTAGTATATATATGGGGGATTATATGGATGTTTAGAGAGTATGTGTATAGGGAGTCATAACTTGATATTGTGATTGCACAATTGTAAGCAGTTAACATGTGTTTGCCATCAATGCCAAAGGGGGAGATTATTGGTATTGTGCTGGGAGATTGCTGGATATTGAGGTGCAGTCATAAGGAGACACTTATTTGGTTGTCATTGATGGAAACTAAGTTAGTATAGTGAAACAAATTGAGTACCATCATGTTATACTATAGGTGAAGTGAAGATATAATCGATAAGAAGGTAATACTAAAAATTAGTTAAGTCCATAAGATCGGTAGATAGTGAGAACATCTCTTTGGTGGCGATAATGGTAGAAGTTGAATTATGAGGAGCGGTCATAGATACAACTTCAATCATTTTAGATTGCAATTTGGTTCAAACCATAACTCATTTGGTTGAGCGGTGAGAGATTTTTTAGTGTCACAGACATCAAGATAGGTAGAACACTAATGTTCTTGAGTACCAGTTGGTAGATCACAGATCGGTGAGTGGTATAGCATGTGCAATAATTTATAGTGATATGATAATGTGGAATAAAGGTTATACATTCAATTTTTTGATATTTATGAAATTGATGCAAGCATTTAAGTTATATTTGAGGTGTTGCATTGGAGAAGTCAAAATGTGTTTGACTACTTTCGAGATATAATTTGCAGATCTTATCTTGACCTAACGCGGTCATGATAAATTATTTTATTCATCGAGATTATCAATTTGAGACATGACAATTTTGAAGGAAAGTAATTTGAAGATCATTTTATATTGGTGGAAGTTGTTTATATATAGGAACTACTCATATTGAAAAGATTTTTTGAGAGAAGTTGTAAGAGTTGTTTTGGGTAATTAGGGTTTTGTGATTTCAATTTGAGGTTGCGATCATAAAGATAATAGATAGAGAGAAGAGAGTAGTTACAGAGTACATAGAACTTATTGGATCTGACAAGTAATCAATGCTACATCCAGATCACTAATCTTGTTGTTCCCTAATAGTTGCAACAAGAAAAATACCTTAACTTGGTGAACTCTAGAAAGTTCTTTTTGTAAATCCTTTAACATGGTAACTTCTTTATTGAGGTTTGAAATCCTATAGAGAGGTAGATCATAGCTAATCTAATTGTACTCTTAAAAATGTAATAGTCACTCTTAACAGAGTGAACCCTTAAAAAGGGTATTTGTAGCTCCTAATAGGGAAAAGTCATTTACTGCAGTATTGTGCTTATGGGTTTCATCCCCACCGTGGTTTATTCCCTCTTACAAGGGTTTTCACGTGAAAATATCTATGTCATGTGTGATGAATTTGTGGATGCTTGATATTAATTTCTTTTATCTATTTGCATCAGTTACATACTTTATAGTTTGGAAAGTATTTCAACAGTTAAGTAGATCAGTGGTTGAATTAGTTTACTATTTGTTTATACTAATTCACCCCCCTTCTTAGTACCTATTATTTCCAACAAGAGTCATCCTGCACCCCTTAAAGAGAATCTTCAAGCCTCTCTCCTATGAAGGTAGAAGATGTGAATTCTAAACCCTGGCCATCTCTGTAACATTGACCATCCAAGTGTGATAATGGAGAGGCTCACAAGTTTTATAGGCTTGCTGGAGGACTTTGACCTTGGGACCACCAAAAAACCAACCCAACAAATGTACTAGAAGACAAAATTTGAGGATCATCATTCCAGGTGGTGAATAATTTTGTCTGACCTACTGGTGGAAGTTTAGCATGGTATGTATATGTTGTCGACTTGTAGCTTGTGTATTCCTTGTGATAGAAAAGGAATTCTAGGGTCGATTGGAAGGGACCGGAAAAAATGGGAAAAATGACATGTAGGAAATCCTAGGTTCTGGGGTATTACAGACCGAATACATGGTTGTATAATGTAATTTCATATGAAAGGGTGTTATGAATTTTATGTTTTAAGTTTTATAATCACCATGGAACTGTCTCCATATAATGTATTTTGATCAAAAGAGTTTAATAAACCAAGGGTTTTTTTTGGATTCATCTTTGCAAAAGTTGTTTGTAATTTGTATTGTTTTTTATATAGCTCTCCTTCAAGGATGGAGTTAGATTATTTGTACAAATATTAGTGATTGAAGTATGTAATAAGGATTTGTAAGTAGAGATTCATTCTTTCATGAAGTAGATGTGTTAATTTTAGGAATTATCATCTTTTGGATCAATTTGTTTTGTGCCCTATTTTCTTATGAGAATTGTTTTACAGTTTAGTGTTTGACTCTCTAGCTCGGACTAGGCACTGGTTTGTGCATGGCCGCTTGTGTTTTTAGTAACAAACAAAATAGCCTAATTTTTTTAGTTTCTATTGTGTAGTTGATTTGAGCATTGTCTTCACTCCCAATTTATTGTAAACTACTAAAATACCAGAGATAGGCCAACCCTACCTAACTAGTTTACACTCTGATGTACTTTGTTTGAGAGTAAATCTATTGAAGGAGAAATGTTGCATGTTATTAGGCTCATTTTTTAGTATTTCACAATAGGGGTACCCACCTGGGTCCTATACAAGCCAAAGTGAAGGAGATATTCCTCATTTCTAAAGAATTCTCAATCAATTGGTCATTGACTTGAGATGGTTGACCATAGTTAAAGGATAACTGTTAGAATCATCTTAGACATCAGTTGGAGGAATAAACACACTAAAAACTACCTCATCCTCCACTGAAGCTAATACCATGTTTTGACATAAATCAACAAGTTTGCAAAATTATGATATTGAATCATGCAAAATTTTACCGACCTAGAATTTCCCAAATCTTTGTTACTGATCCCTCTTAGCGGGGGCTCACTTTTTTCTTATAAATTGCCCCCTCATAGTTGTGTGTGTATTTTGTGGTTCCTACAAGCTACAACACAACACTTCAATAAGTAATTACATTAGTGTAAAACATAGAATAAGCCATAAAATCAAACACTAAAACTGACTTATTGCTTCCTATCTAAGAGGAGTGTGAAGATTGCTATATTTGCCCTCAGATTATGCATTAATCAGTGACATATACAACTTAGAATGAAAGATTCAAAGAAACTAGCCTAAATGATCAAGGAATGGTTCATTTTAACTTTCAATTTGAAGATTATAACAATGCAATCAAGATTTACTCTAAAATGCATAAAGACTTTTAAGAATACTAGCAGCATAAGTTTACTTCTAAAATTAGGGGCCCATTGAGCTTAAAATCCATTCTATTTATAGAAGAATTAGGTGAATGAGAGGTTAGGATTGAAAGTGGAAGAGAGGTGGAGACTGAATCTTTGGTGATCCATGTGAGGTGATCCAAGTGATTTCACTCCCATTGGTTAGGGAATTGACTTTCCCTTTTGTAAATAGAAATGTAATTTGGGGATTTATTTAATTCCCTTTTATTAATTACTTTAGCCATGTTTAGAATTTTTTTAATTGAATTGAATTGTTTTTGATTTAATTCAATTGTTCTGATTTAACTGATTTAATTGGCTAAGGCAATTAATTTCATTTAGTGATTAAATCACTTAGGAGATTAATTTTGATTTATTGAATTATGCCAATAAATTGAAGAATTGTCTTGACATAATTAGGGGTATGATCACACTTAGGGAAAATAGGGTCTATGGTCAGAGCAGACCAAATTAGGGTGGTTACATTTTCCCCTCTTTGAATAGATGTGCGAGCAACGCATTGATTCAAAGAAAGTTTTGATGTTGACTTCAGAAAGTTTGAGAATTTTGCACTTGATCGAATGAAATGTCTGATGAGATCAATCTCACACTTGATTGAACTAAACTGATAGAACTAAATTTGAACTTGATTGAACAAAGGTCAATAAAAAAAGATCTTAAAGATACCAATTCTGAACTTGGTTGTCATCCAAAAATTGATAATACCGACTTCAAACTTGATCGAACAAAGGTTAGTACAAAGCTGCTAGGACCTTAATAAGAATCTAAGAAAAATTAGACCTAAGATATCCAGCTTGTGAGAACCAAAGCCTTCAATCCAACAGTCCTGACTTAGTCAAGGAATTGTCATGCCTTTAGTTTGTTTGATAATGAAGTCATTATAATGCTGTTTCGAGCAAGAATTTGATTGATTTTAGTGTGATCATGCCCCCTTGGGAATGAAATAGAAGGAAAAGAATAAATCCCTCTGTAGAATGAAGTATCACTTGAATTGATTGATTGAATCGAGAAAGAATCAATTTAGAAGAAGTGGAGAAATGAAGGTGTGTTAAGAGAAAACACAAATTTACCAAGGTAATCTCGTGAAAAATGTGTGTTCTGAGTATGATAAAATGATGTCTGACCAAGATTTTTGATGAATAATGTGCAATTGGATGATATAGAACCCAGAAAACTGATTGCGTAAAGCTTGTGAATCATTTTCAGAACTTATGGAACAATTCTGCATTTTCAAGAACTGTCATTAAAATTTTAATGTGTAGTGCATAACATCATCTGTGCATTCAATTTCATTCCCGATTGATCCAAAAGAGAACAAAATGAGTTTCTATTGTCTGGGAGGAGTTTTGGAGCTCCTAAATAGCTCAAAAAGTCAAATATATAGGTCCAAATTCACTTTTTACCCATTCATTTTCACTATTTACCTTGGTAATTCAGAGAGCTTTGCAGAGAAGATGGTTCTCCCCATGGAGAAGCATCGTTTCAAGCTTGGCTGTCAACATCAGCGTCCAGCTGACTACCCTCCTTTGGTAAGTGCTCAAAAACCTATCTTTTTAAGTTCTTAGTTTATAATTTTATGCATTTTGGTAGAAGTTATATGCATTTTAGTTTTGCATCATTTCTTGCATTTAGGATCGCATCCTATAAATTTCGTGTCGTTTCCTATTTTAGATAGAAATCCTATGCCGCATCCTATAAATTTAGGATCACACCCTATTTTAGGTCTTGTATCACATGTTGTAGTGGAATTTAGGATTTGCAAGTTTTTCGCACCCTGTTGAAACAGAGTCACATGCGACATCCCGTATCGCATCCTGTAAAAATAGGATCACTTCCTAGATGCCCCATCGCATCCCAGGAATCAAGGATCACATCCTATGAAAGGGATCACACCCCATGGAAATAGGATTGTTTCTGGTAATTGAGTGATTTTTCTGGCAATTTTGACTATTTTTCCCTGTCTGATGGCCAAAACACTTAGCGGAGTCTATTTCTGCTTAGTTGCCTTAGGTAAATTACTAATTTTGAACATTCCTTTATCTTGTGATTAGATTCCTTTCAAGGTTGTCTCATTTTAAGGACCGTACCTTGGTCATGTCCTTGCACTGTCGAGATCATTGATGGATGACGATGCAAAGTTAGTGGCTCGCATTGGTTTATTGTCTTTGAGGGGTTTACCCGATATCAGGGTAAATCAAGGGTTGTTGACTACTCTAGCTGAGAGATGGAACTTAGAGCACAACACCTTCCATCTACCTACTGGTGAGATGACCGTTACACTGGAGGATGTGTGGCAGATACTTAGAGTTCATGTTATGGGTCGAGAGGTGCAGTTTGATTCTACCTCTATTTCAGCGATTGCTACAACATGATGATTCTTTAGAGATGACACCATTACTCACCGTTACCTCACATGGGATTACATGTGTGATCACTATGAATGTCTTCTTGTATACTTGGCTGGTTTGATTAGAGGCATCCTTATGCCTGATCAAGGACAACACAGATTCATGGTCAGTTGAGTTGACATGCTAGAGAAGATGATGGTTTCTAGACATAGATTTGCATGGGGAAGTTGTATACTCTCTCATATGTACAAGGAGTTGCATGAGATTGTTTATCAGCACTCGTGAAGTATGGATTGGCATCCTTGTTCTTCAGATCTGGGCTTGGGAGAATATCCCATTTACATAGCTGATAGTTGATAGGCAGCGACTGGATCAACAACCATATATATTCATGTAGTCTGGTTGAATTCAGCAGCCCCATATGGGAAAGGTTGAGTATTGGCACCGATTGTTTGATGACATGACAGTTGTAGTATGGCGACCATACATTGATTGTGAGGAGTGGATCTTGGATAGATGATAGATGCCATATTTCTTCTAGAGAAGGTACCTGATTGGGAGGACCATATATGTGATTGAGATATTCTTAGTCACACAGATATTAAGGCAGTATGGCCATATGCAGGGCAGATGCCATGATATATCTGTATATGCACAGATTTGAGATGAGACACTACTGTGGGGTCCTTAGTTGAAATATGAGACTTCACAAAGAGCTATTAGAGATATGGTAGTAGTACCTTGGGATCTTCAGCCAGAGGTAGAAAATGTAGGCTTCTCTGATGGGTACCATGCACAGATGTTACGATATCCATTTCCTTGGTTTACAATGTCTGATGAAGCAGTTCCACAGATTGAGGATCCCCTAGATTATGATCCCACTGATGATCGTCCTGTTCGAGGCTAAGTGGGAGCACAAAGAGAGAGAGGAGCTATGGGGAGAGACAGGGGTAGGGATGGTGGGAGACATGGTGGGAGGCACCCTCCTCCTGATAGGGGATAGGGTCCAGATGATCAGGATGATGTAGATGATAGGGGTGGCAGTGCTGTGGGTGGTGGAGAGAGAGCGACAGCGGCAGTGGGAGGCAGACTAGATTCAGATTCATTGCTTCCCAGAGGGATCTTGGTCCACTGTTGACCAGAGATTAGCAGAGACAGAGACAATGTCAGCAGGATACTCAGTAGGACATGTCACAGGATAGGTCATCTGGATGAGATATAGGCAGAGGCTCTTTAGGCAGAGATTGGGATGCATTTTCATAATGTAAGCGTGAGAGTGAGAAGATCAGAGCAAGGATCATGACTTTAGAGGCTTTACTTGCTGATAGGGATGCACAACTTGAGTGCTTGAGAGTGGAGAGAGACATACAGGTGCACACTGCTACACACCAAGGACAAAGAGCAGCTTACTATTCAAGTTTATATCATGCTGTGGTTCCAGAGGGTCAGAGAGCACCACTATATTCATAGATGGCTTAACAGTCCAAGGGGGCCATGCCTCCACCACCTCCATTTATACCACCACCACCTCCTCCTCCAGATCAGGGAGAGGGTGGCAGTCAGACCTGATATTGCATATTTTCATATTTGTTGAGATCATATTGTATATCTAGATCCTTCTAAAATCATTCTTTTGTACGATGCCATTTATACACGTTAATTTGATTCACCTGATACTTTGATACACTTTTGTAGATAGTTCCATATTTTTGATCTAATCCATATCTGATATATCTGAGATAGTTGATCTTGAGTTTTGATATGTTCATGGGTTCTCTTGCTTTGATAGATGGTTAGATTTAATGCACATGTGATCTATTATCTTGGTCTCTTGATGAGTCAGATTAGATATGTGATGACATCATTTATGTTCTTTGAATTATTACTGATATAAACATGTTTCAAATGATACTAAGTGATTATGCAAATGAATGTTTTTGAGTTTTTATTTATGCAAATAAATGTATGGATGCACTTTAGGATGTAAATTTAAATGCAATGCTTGAATGCTTTGTTTTTGGCTTTTCTCTTTCTCATTTATAAATGAAGAATGTATGTCATGGATATGCAATGAAATTAATATTAGTAATATTGATGTATGTAATTAATTTGGATTTTGGATGAATCAAGAAATCATTTTAAGCTCAAGTCCTTTTTATGCTTTGTAAAATGAATCATGCAACCTTTAAATGCATCTACATGCAGACTCTTAGGACAGTCACTGATTTGTATACATTATAGAATTTTATCATCATTGGGCATTTGTGTAACGGACATCACCAGATAGTACAAATATCACTAATACCCACTGGTATCATGAAAGTATGAATGCTATGTGTATTGGATGCAATGTCAAAAATAAACGTAGGCATCAATGCATAGAAGCCAGGACAACAAGTTAGTTATCTCCTTTTACAATTAAGAATCAGTTTCTGTTTAAGTGTAATGTAAGATATGTGACCTGTAATGAATTTGAAAATTCATATCCTTGGGTACATGATGTAGCGTACACCTTAGTGAGAATTTGATTTAGAAAAAAAACAAGGAAATTGTTTCAACCTCACCGTAGTTTACATATAACAAGGATCGAGATATATGCGGCTATCCACTCATGTTGGAAGCTCTTACCATAAACATCCAAGTTAGATGAAATTTATAGGATCATTTGGAACAATCACCATATGCAGAAAACCAAGAAAACATGATGCCCCTGTCCTTGCGACTCTTTGTCTTTGAATAGACGTCATGGAGTAACTCGGAAGACAGAATAATCACCAATTGAGAATCAATCAAATAAAATTTACAAATTCTTAGATGCCCCTAGTATGAAACATCATGGGAACATTAAAGATTCATAATCAAACCAAGATCAAACTATGTGTTTAAGTAGTATTGAAAAATATTATCGATTCATTTGTCAAGCGCAATAGAGATTCATCAATCATAATTTAGAGTTAAGAAATATGTTTTCATGTCTGAGTATATGTGAGATTAACTTTGTCAGCAATTGCAATCCAATGTAGTGTTTAGAAACACTGGTTTGTGGTTGATTATAGTGTTGAAAAACTCTAAGTCATTGAAATTTATTGATTAAAGTGTTGAGAAACACTAGTGTATTTTGTTGAAAGTGTTTGAAAAATACTAGTTCATTTAAGTTATGGATTAAAGAGTTGAGAAACACTAGTTTGATGTCTATTACAAGTAGGTGGTGTTGAAGAAACACCTTTGTTTATGATAGTGATGTTTAAGTGCAAGTATTGAGAAATAATATTGTGAGAGGAAAACCATCCTAGACAAGATGCTTAGGACAACCTAGCAGATGTGAACTGACCATGCTAGCAAAGATGCCCCCAGTGCAAAATGACTATTCCTAAGACACAAATGCAGACAAATCCCAAGAAAGGATAGGATATTTGTAAGGAATCAGAGTCACAAAATAGCACAGGTGTGATTATGAAGGTTTTAGTGTCATCGATGCATTGATGGATAGAGCACAGAGTTTGAGTGATGCCTGTTTGCCAGGTTTTCACCACTCGAAAAAGCTTTTTATTTTTGCTACCAAGATGCCTGTTTTCCAGGTTTTCATCAAGGCACTTTTCTCTTTTTCAATTTTTTTGCTATTTTTGCTTTTTTAATTTTTTTTTGTAGTATCAAGGCACCTGTTTTCTAGGTTTTCACTAAGGATACCTTTTTTCAAGAATTTTTCCACATTTTTTGGATTTCTTCAGGATCATTTTTCTAATTTTTTTGGTATTTTCTGAGATTTTCACTGCATAGGCTCTGCTAGCTAGATATCAAGCATAGAACCACTTCAGATGTAGAGTATTAATGTGATCAAAAATAACATCTCCCTCAGGTGTAGCTAACAAATAAGCTCCAGTCCCAAAATTTGTAGTAATGATATAAGGTCCCAACTACTTGGGTTCAAACTTCCCTTTCTATTCTCTATTAGGCCAATTCTTAGGATTCTCTTTTAGGACGAGATCCCCCACTTGAAAGTGTCATGATTTGACCCTTTTATTATACCCTTTTCACATGCATTTTTGGTACACTTTCAGATGATCGAACGCTTGTTGCCTGCATTCATCAAGCAAGTCTAGAGAATTTACCGTATCAATGTGGTATTGTTCATCAGTAACAAGACCTTTTAAAGATACCTATAAAGATGGGATTTCAACCTCAATAGGTAATAATTCCTCAGTGCCATAGACTAGGGAAAATGGCGTGGCTCCAGTTGGTGTTCTAATGCTTGTTCTATAGGCCCAAAGTGCCATATTTAATTGTAAATGCCAATCTCTACCAGACTTACTCATAGTTTTGTGTAGGATTTTGAGAATGTTTTTGTTAGATACCTCAACTTGTCCATTACCTTGAGGATAATAGATTGAGGAACAATGTTGAGTAATGTGAAACTGTGTGCAAAGGTATTCGATGTATTTGTTTTTAAATTGGCCCCCATTGTCTGTTACAATTGAAGAGGGTATCCCATATCTACAAATAATGTAGTTCAAGATGAATATAGCCACCTGTTTGCCAGTGGCTTTGATCAGCGACATGACTTCGACTGAATTAGTAAAATAGTTAGTGGCTGTAATGATGTACTTGTGTCCACTTGATGAATCATGATATATTTGTCAAACCAAATCAAATGCCCATTGCTAAAATAACTAATGTGTTATGAATGGTATGAGTTCTCTAGCAGGAGCATGGATGAGATTTCCATGTGTTTGGAATTTATGACATGTCTTTGAAAATAGAACATCATCTTTTTCCATCATGGGCCAGTAATAGCCTACTCTTAGCAGTTTCTTAGCTAGTTAAAAGCCATTTGAGTGTGATCCACATACACCTTCGTGAACCTCTTTTAATGCATATTCCAACTCTTCTTGTTCCAAACACCTAAGAAGTGTACCGTCAAGACCTCATCTATATAAATCATTAGTAATGAGGACATAATGTGATGCTATCCTAATTAAGGCACTTTTTTCATTCCTTGATAAACCATCAGGTAGGGTTTGTTTAGTTAGATAGGTAATAAGCTTGGTGTACCGGGATTGGTCTAGGGCATTAAAGGCGTAAATTACTTGGTACTCAGGGGTAGAAAAATTTGGATAGGAGAGTTCTTCCACCAAGAAGTCATAGCGAAATTGATGTTCTTCTAGTTGTAACATAGATGCCAGTGTAGCCAAAGCATCTGCAGCTCTATTTTCTGTTCTTGGTATTTGCTAGAATGTGACAAAGACAAAGTAATTCTCTAGGTCATCAACCAGTTGCTTATAAGGCATCAAATTTTCATCTTTAGTCTGATAGTCTCCATTTACTTGATTAATAATAAGCTAGGAGTCTCCATACATATGTAACTCTACAATCTTCCATTCCATAGCCAATTTAAGACCATTCACTAATGCCTCATATTCATAAATGTTATTGGTGCATGGAAACATCAATTTGTATGCTTGGGAATCTTGTAGCCTTGAGGAGTGATGAATAGAACTCCTGCTCCAGAGCCTTATTGTGTGAAAGAGTCATCAAAGTACATCTTCCACAGATGCTTAGTTAAATGCATTATTGTTTCATCAAGAAATTCAATTATCAAAGGTGCATCATCTTGCAAGGGTGAATTAGCTAATTGATTAGCAAGGACTTGTCCTTTAATAGCCCTTCTATCCACATACTCAATATCAAATTCACTCAAAATTAGGACCCACTTTGCTAGCCTTCCTGTTAATGCCGTCTTGCTTAAGATGTATTTCAGAGGATCTATCTTTGCAATGAGTTTGACTGTATGTGAAAACATATAATGTCTCAATTTCTGTGATGTAAAGACAACTGCTAAGCAAGATTTTTAAATTATGCTGTAATTGAGTTCATAAGATACTAGTGGTCTACTGATATAGTAGATTTCTCTTTTTTTTTGATTTTCATCTTCTTGAACCAGCAATACTCCCAACAATGTAGTTGTAGCTAAAATGTATAGGAGTAATGGCTTCCCATGAATAGGTGCCATAAGAATGGGAGGAGTAGCCAATTAGTACTCTTTTAGTTCTTTGAAGTTATTTTCACAATGTTCATCCCATTTGAAGGTAACACCCTTATGTAGCAATTTAGTGAAAGGTTGTGCTGTGTCTGCAAGTTGTGACATGAATCTCCTGATTGACTGGAGTCTTCCTTGTAATGTCCTCATTTGACTAATGTTGCATGGCGGTGACATTTCTAGTATAGATTTAACTTTTTTGAGGTCAAACTCAATTCCTTTTGCTAATACTATAAACCCTAATAGCTTTCCTGATCGAACTCCAAAGGCACATTTCTTTGGATTAAGCCTGAGTTGGAGTTGTTCTATGCGATATAATAACTTCCACAAGTCTTCAATATGAGTAGTCCTTATTTTTGAATTTTCTAAGGTATCATCCACGTAATCCTCCATGTTTTTATGTATCATGTCATGAAATATGGTAGTCATGGCTCTTTGGTATGTAGCACCAACATTCTTTAATCCAAATGGCATAACATTCCAACAGAAAGTTACCCATGCACATGTGAATCCGGTCTTCTCTTAGTCTTCAGGAGAAATTTTAATTTGGTTATAGCCTGAGAAACCATCCATTAGTAAGTACATCTGATAGCCTGCTACAAGATCTATGATCATATCAATGTTTGGTAGTGGAAAATCATCTTTAGGACATAATTTATTTAAGTCCCTAAAGTCTGTATAGATCCTGATAGATTTATCTATTTTGGAGACTGGAACCACATTAGAAATCCATCCTGCGTAAGCGATGACTCTTATGAATCCAGATTTCAGTAATTTTTCTAGCTCTTCTTTCACCAGTAATGCAACACGAGGATGCATCTTTCTTAGTTTTTGTTTCACAGATTTTATTCTAGGAGATATAGATAAATGGTGCTTTATTAATTCAGGATCTAGTCCAGGCATATTAGTATGAGACCATGCAAAGTTGATCTTTTTCTCTTTTAGAAACTTAGTGAATTGTATCTTCTCCTCTTATGATAAGGATTGTGCTAGGTGAACAATTTGAGGAACTTCAGCTATGCCCAAGTTAACCAGTTTTGTTGGTTCTATCAAAACTGAAGATATTTATTGAAATTGCTCAGGGAGGATATCAAGAATCTCATCTTTTGGCACCTCAAAGAGGTTTTCACCATCAGATACATCTTTTATTTGTACTTTTTTAGAATCTGACACTGCCACAATGTGGTTTTCACCATCAGTTCTTTTCTTATTTTTATTTTTCATTTTTCATTTTGTGACTAAGAAACTTGATATCCTCTTCTGTCATGTTCACGCTCCTTGCATTGGTGGAAGATGGATAGGGTTCACAAGCATTTAGGTAGCAAGCCAAAGTATAGTCATTAGGAAAGTTCATGATATGTGTAGGATCTGAATTATCCCAATCAATTAGGTCAGGGTTTATCAAGGATAATGAATCAGAGTCTGGTGAGGACAACATCATGTCAACGTCAAAACTATTAATTGACAAGACATGTTCTATTAAGTCAATGTCTACAACATTTAGATCATCAAGAGTTAAATCGTCATTAATAGGGTCATTGTTAGTAATATGTAGAACTAACTCTAGTGACTCATTAGTTGAGTGTGTTACTTCTTCTCTCACCAAAATAGAACTGATTTCTTGTATTCTCATAATATCCTCTAGACCTAGTAAAAGACCAGTTTCACCATCAACAATTCTAGGCAATGGTATCTCATCTGACTCTGGAACAATAGCAGTATTAGGGGAAGTCTTAGAACTCTCTCCTCTTTGAAACATTGGTGCAAATTTATGGATCACATCTACTTCAATGTCTAGGGTAGCATCAAATAGGACATCCCATTCATAATCATGTGAGTATGTTATTTCATCATCTGATCTATTTAGAAACTCAACAATAGTTACCTGATGTACCCTATTAGCCACTTGTAGATCAAAGTGAGAAAAATATAGGACATGTGAAATTGTGACTAAATTCCCCCAGCTAGGATGTAAATTTTTTTGTTGGGGCATTTATTCAGGAACCTCTTCTAGTAATAGAACTTTTGGAAAATTTTATGTTGTGTCCTTTTCTTCTGAAATAACAGTTTGTGATAATAAAGGAACCCGAGCCTCTTGTTGAGCAAAAGTTGGCACATATCTCTCTCCTTGATATTCAGGATTCTCAGTACCAATGTGTAATAATCTGTCATATGATTTCCATGGTTCAAGTTCTACTATTTCATCTTCATCATCACTGTCTTCATCAAAGATTAGACCATATCTTGAAGTAGGGTTTTCGGTTCTGTTGTTGAAACCTAGTCCTATTTTGTCTTTGGTATTTCTGAATTATATGTGCATAGGTTCAACAATCCCTTTTCCTTTGTCTCCTAAAGGTCCCTTTCCTTTATATCCCATTTTTTTGAGAAGGTCATATCCTTTACCATACTTTTCAGGGAAGATTTCCACATGTTTTAGCTTATTTTATTTTGGTTCTCCTTTGTAAAGCCAAGCCAAGACTTCTTTTTCTTCTTTTTCATCCTCTTGAGAGGTAGATTCTTTAACCATGATATTTTCTTTGTGAATTTCTAGTTCTTTTATTGTAATAGGTGTGAAAGATGAAGAATGTTTTCCATAAGATCTTGGAGACACTAGAAGTTCTATCAATGATCAGGTCATGTCTAGCTTGTATTCTCCCATACTAGTTTCTTCGAGTTTTAATGTGTTTTCGAAGCTTTTCATAACCATGTCTTTAGTAGTTTCAGGTATAGTATCTTTTGGAACTTCCTTGTTATGAGGAACCATACTATATGCTTTGGCATTATTGCAAGTGTAACTGGCATCTGTAGTAATTGTTACTTCCACCCCATTATGTGGGAATTTGATACATTGGTGGTAAGTAGAGGGTACCACTTTCATTTCATGGATCCAAGGTCTCCCTAATAATATTTTGTAAGACAAGGGTAGATCTACAACCTGGCATATCACATTTCTTTCAACTGGTCCAATTTTTATTGGTAGAACAATGAGGCCTTTCAAGGATCTTTCTTCTTCATTGTAAGCTTTGATAGTTATCTTACTTCTTGAGTCAATGGTTTGTTATGAAAGTCCCAACTTCTTTATCATATTGAGAGTGAAAATGTTCAACCCTGTGCCTCCATCTATCAATACACATCTAACATGGGATTTTTGAATTAGGACTTCAATATGTAGGGGTTGGTTATGCGGATGTGTCAATGACTTGTCATCTTCTTCTGAAAAAGAGAGATAGTGTGGTGATGAGATATGCTTAACCATTACTTGGAACTTGTCTACATCAATGTCTTTCAGCATATTTGTAGAATGTAGGGCTTGTTCAAGGACTTCCCTATGCACTGAGGAGATTTTAAGTAACTCAAAGATACAAATTTGAGCAGAGGTTCATTGTAATTGATTCACCAAGTTATATTTTTTTATAGGAATGGTAACTATTTGTCTTGGTGTTGGTTTGGGAATAGTGACAATAGGTACCTTGGAAGATGTTGCTAGTTTTGATGAGGAACTAGCTCCTTTGATTGTGACTTGTGCTTGACTTCAAGCCACCACATTTGATTTTGTAGATGTATCTTTTGCACCTTTAATAGTGATCACATTGATTGATTCGTACTTTATGTCCAACATGTTGATCACATTATCGTTATTGGAGTAGGTATAGTTAAATTCATTTTCTTTAGAAGCTTCCCCTTTATCATAATTAGGGAATGGTTTTTTGAATGCTGTATGGTCTTCATTAGTAGTGTGTCCCTCCACTTTGATCTTTCCTCCTTCAATAAGGTCTTGTATAACATGTTTAAGCTTCACACAATTATTGTTCTTATGTCCTTTGTTCTTGTGAAAGACATAATAAGAATTATCATCCCACCATTTTGGTTTGACCTCTGGTTCCCATGGTTTTGAATTAGGAATAGTAAGAACTTTGTTTTCCAAGAGTGTTTTCAAGACCGTCTCAAGAGGTTATCCCAAAGAAGTGAATGTTCATTGAGGTCTAGAATTCCAAGTTCTACTCTTGTTGTTGTCATTGTTTTCTTTAGGTATTGTGGTTGTTACCTGAGCTTCCTTGTTTGCTTGCATGTTGTTCGTCAAATTTAACACTGCTAGTTTAGGATTAACATTAGGTGCATCTACCACGACATCATTAACAACATTCTTGTTTTGTTTCCACCATTTAGGCTTGTTGTTGTAGTTGGTAGATTTATTATCACTTTGAAGAATGATTTCTCCTTTCTTAACCACGACCTCTTCAATACAGATGACATTTTTAATCATTCTATCAAAGCTAGGAGAATCTTGCATTTGCAAAGCGTAGTTTAATTTAGGTATCAAGTTGTTTATGAATATTTCCATCTTTTTCAATTCGGGAATAGCTCTTGAATACCTCACAAATATTTTCCTCCACCTTTGTAAAAAGTGTGTAAAGGATTCACCGGTTCTTTTTTTTGTGTTACATAAATCCATCATGGTTATATCATGTTGTATATTGTAGGAGTAGTGTTGGACAAAAAATTGTATCAACTCCTCAAAATTTTTCACCTTAGGTGTGAGTTTGGAGAACCACTCCATAGTATTTCTGCCTAGACTTTCCAGAAATAGCCTTATTAGGTATGTTGGTTCATGCATGTACTCTATGCTTAGAGCACAAAACTCTCTTACATGGTCATGTGGATTAATATCTCACTTATACTTGTCATATTTAGGCCTTGCCATATTGGGAGGAAATGGAACCATGTTAATACTCTTGTCAAATGGAAATGGACAAATGGAGTCCAAAGATTATGTTGTTTTTGGTTTAGCCTTCTCTTGCTTGAGTGTTGCAATTTTGGCTTGCATCAAAGATAGGGGTTGGTATATCCTTTTCCTTTAGTCTTTCCACATCATAATCTTTAGGTAGTTTAACTCCAATGGATGCTAGATGTAGAAAGTATTTCTCTTTGTCTTCACCAATTATCTTTTCTAATGTTCTTTAGAATTTCCTACTTTGTTTGAGTCTATTGTAATCTTCCTCAGGTACGTCTCCATCACTATCCGAGTAAAAGAAAGGGTGAGTAATGTGATTTTATTCTTCACTAGTATTGTCTTGATCTCTTTGGTTTTTCTCATTGTTGTATTTTTCAAAGGCATTACACCAATCGTTCCAAGCAGTGTCCATTGTGGGTGCAGGTGATTCTATGTCAAATAGAGGATTGTGAGATGTTTCTCCTTGTTGAAAGTGTAGCAATATAGGAGGTACTTCTGATTCATCAGCAAGCTACTTGTTACATCTTGTGTTAACCATGAAGTTGAATCTCAACTATGTCCAAAGCTTCCCAATAGTGTCAAGTGAAGTCTCAAATTGTTCAAATAAGTGTGTCTAAGATGTAAATGATTGTTTGTTGTTTGATGAAAGTAAATGAATCCAGTGTCAGGGTTAGAATGCCCTAATAATGAGCTGGGAATCAAGTTATTTTTGAGAGTGAATAGACCACATGTTTTGAAACCAATTGTAAGAGTCCAAAATTACATGCAAGGTAGACTTGTGAAAAAAGTTTTGAAACAACAACAGAGAGACCAGAAAAAGAAACAGGACCTGGATCAGGGGCCAAAAGGGTACCCAAATATACTGATTTCCTTTGAGAAACAACTATGCAACTACTCACTATTTTAGATGCGACACTTTGCAGGTGAGCTAAGAAATACCAGATGCGAGCTTGTGTTTTACTAGATGCGAATCTAGATATCCTGGATGTGACTTTCTCCCTAAAAGTGATGCAATACTGACCAGATGCGAGCTAGGATACAAAATGCGACTGTGCACAACCAGATGCGAGGCATGGCAGACTAAAAGTGACTTTCTGATGTTCTACCAAGTTTTTGCCAAATTTGTCAAGTCTGTTTTGGAATATGTGAAGTTTGTCTGATTGCAATATGTTCTTTGAGTCTTTCTAGTGAGTGAAAAATATAGCATGTAGTCTTAAGGATTGAATTTTGTTTCTTTTTTGAAGGATTTATCTTTTTAATGATATTTTATGCACATCAAGTAATTTTGCATTGTTAGGGGTGAACAAACACATCCTTAATCCCTAGTGTCTAAGCATAGGATGAAAATATTTGCTCGTAGAATCAAGTACACACTCAAATGCTAATAAGAATATGGCTATCACCAAGCACAAAATGGCTCTCCTTATGATACCATATTATCTGAATCCAAACGCAAGTGAGGGCACGAAATGATGAGTATCTTGGGGCAATTACTATTTTCCTTGCACAAATATTATCACCCTTTTAGGGATGAATCAGGTAGTTTTGACTACAATTTGTTTTTTATGATGGGGAAATCTGTTTGAAACCATCTCCCATAGAATTTCACAAGGAAAAATTAAGGCGTATAGCCCTATGAGTACTCAAATATGTGTTGTCTCACAAGAAAGATTCAAGTGGCTCTAGTCTACACATACCCAAGCATGTTCAAGGAATGATGTCAAAATTCCAAGAACAAAACCAATTCCGTCTTCCGAGGCTTTGGCCTACAAGGAAGCAATTATTTATAGTGAGTTGGAAGGGTTGGCGTAAACCTGTCCTCACTTGGGTCATTCCCGGGAGATTTTTTCCTTAACTGGCAAGCCCTCTAATATTTAAAAAGCATACAAAGGATTGGCGAGCTTAGGATTTCTAGATTTCTGATTCTTTGAAAGAAGAAGAGCATACTCTCCTATTACATGCCATTTTCTCCCAAAATCACTTCAACCAATGTTCTTTCCCTCAAATGACTTCACTCATTAACTCAATCCACCATGATGAGTTTTTGATTCCTCCACTTGGAAGGAAGAGAAAATCCTCTAGTGAGATGAAGAACAAGCTTAAGTTTGATTTTAAATGTGCCTAGATTTATGAAAATACAAGTGCTTGAAAGCAAAGCTTGTTTTTTCTTTTTCCACAAGATTTAAGTTCTTTGCTTGTTCAATTACAATATCCCAAATTTAGACAGTGAAGTTCTTTTTCTCACAAATTTAGGTGACTTGTGTTGTTCAATTACTAAACCAAAGGGAATTAAACAATGTATCATATTCAATTAGTGCCACAAATTTTAGTGATTTGCTTTGTTCAATTACTTGTCCCAAAATAAATTAAACAAAGAAGTTTTCCTTGTTCATTTACTCCAAATTCCTCTCAAGTCCTAAATCAACTTTTGAGTTTCTAATTTTCCTTGAAGGAAAATAGCATAATTCTCTGATTGATTTATTGAATGATTAGAATTTGTATCTTAATTTGAAACTTTGAACAACTAAGGACAAGTTAATCTATGAAAAATGTGCAAAACACAAGTTAACAATTCCTTTTCCACCCTTTTTGAGAAAAAAGGTATAGACAACAATCTACAAACAAGTATTAGGCTATTTAAATGACAGAGACAAAAAACATCCAAGGGTTAATTGTTAGATTTGTCAATTTTCAAACTCAAAAACCAGATGTGATACTATTTTCCCTAATTGCGACTGTATTTCCTGAAAATGACCCATAATTCACTAGATGCGATATTTTATTAAAAATGATTCAAGATTACCAGATACGAGCCCTAATATCCTAGATACGATGCACTTTCTGAGATGCGATTAAATTTCCCTAAAGCAAGCCTTTATAACAAAATGCGATCTTGTACCTAAAAATAGAGAGATGAAATTAGCTCAAAATGAAGAATAAGATGAGGTAAAATCTGAGATTCTGCCCCACGGTGGGCACCAAAAAAGTGTGTATTTTATGGTTCCTGCAAGCTACAACACAACACTTTAATAAGTCATTACATTAGTTTAAAACATAGAATAATCCATAAAATCAAACACTAAAACCAACTTATTTCTTCCTATCTAAGAGGAGTGTGAAGAATGCTATAATTGCCCTCAAATTATGCATTAATCAGTGACATATAAAACTTAGAATGAAAGATTCAAAGAAACTAGCCTAAATGCTCAAGGAATGGTTCATTTTAACTTTCAATTTGAAGATTATAACAATGCAATCAAGATTTACTCTAAAATGCATAAAGACTTCTAAGAATACTAGCAACATAAGTTTACTTCTAAAATTAGGGCCCATTGAGCTTAAAATTCATTCTATTTATAGAAGAATTAGGTGAATGAGATGTTAGGATTGAAAGTGGAAGAGAGGTGGAGATTGAATCTTTGGTGATCCATGTGAGGTGATCCAATTGATTTCACTCCCATTGGTTAGGGAATTGACTTTCTATTTTCTAAATGGAAATGTATTTTGGGGATTTATTTAATTCCCTTTTATTAATTACTTTAGCCATGTTTAGAATTTTTTTAATTGAATTGAATTATTTTTGATTTAATTCAATTGTTCTGATTTAATTGGATAAGGCAATTAATTTGATTTATGTTGGGATTAATGGGAAGTAGTACTGAGAGGGGAGGGGTGAATCAGTACCTCTTAAAATTTTAACCCTTTTCACCATTCATCATTAGCAATCATTCTTTACTGTATTACCGACCATTACTATTGTTCATTCTTCTGCATGTAACATTGATTCGTAATCTTTAATTGTTTGCAACATTCATATAAACATTTATGAAAGTAATAAACACATAACACAACATATGATATCGTAGAAAACTCTTGTTAGGAAGTAAAAACTATGGTGGGGATGGCACCCACAAAACTTCACTATCTACAAAATGGAAGGGAGCCGATAAAGGCTTACAATTGACACTTCTTATGATCTACCCTGTTAGGAGTATTAAAGTGGAGAACTGTTAAGATCTACTCTGTTAAGAGCTCTAGCAACATTGATTTAAGTGTGCACTCGGTTAAGAGATTTACAATAGGACTGTTAGGTCCACCTTTTTTGAAAGGATTTCTTTAGTGTACTACACTATTTAGAATGAGTACATATGTTTGACCTGACTGTATGTAATCTACAATTGCTGATCACAGATCCATTAAATCTCTCATAATAATATTATCACCTTAAGTGACTGATTAATACCTTTCTCTACTCGTCGGTAGCATGTGTTCTTGTTCTTGAAACTAATTTGATTCTTTTCTGTCCTTCAGCATGAAATCTCTTGTCTGGTTCTTAGATGCTCTCCGTGGATACAATCATCATTGAACAACAACATTGCTTCAATAGATTGAGCATCTATTTATAAAAGTATTTGAACTATTCTAGAATCACGCATTACAATGTTAACTCTTAGATCCAAGGTTTACAATTTTACCTTGATCTTTAGTTTGCATGTTTTAAATCAGTAAAACTAATTAAAACAATAATAAATACATTGCTTCTTCCACACATAATGGTTTTAAAACCAATCAAGAAGCTATATATACAACTTCAGTGATTTATCTGACGTGAAAAGTCAGATCCACTTTTTGCGGGATGTAACTAACTGTCAGTTCTTGGTCGTCGGGTTGAAATGAAAGTCTGTCGGCATCCCTTTGTTGAACTGATCCTCGGGTTCCCTTCATCTGTTGGGTTCCTTTCTTTGTTTTTCCGTCGGGTTGCACTGTTGTTACTCATCAGGTTTCTTTAACCTTTTTGTCATTGGGCAACACTGAATAGTGTTTGTCGGGATGCTTTGAACTTGGCAGTATCAGGTAACCTTGGTGTCGGGTAGTGTTGTGCCCTGTTTGTCAGTGTAGTGTAAATTGATGGTGTAGATCATGTTTTTCCTGGTGTATACTAACGAAAAAATATAATGCCTTCAATTTAGTGATTAAATACCTTAGGAGATTAATTTGATTTAATGAATTATGCTAATAAATTGAAGAAATGTCTTGACATAGTTAGGGGTATGATCACAATCAGGGAAAATAGGGTCTATGGTCAGAGCAGACCAAATTAGGGTGGTTACAATAGTTATTGAAAAATGGGCTGATTTATGTCTAAGAATACTTTTATTTAAAAGTTTATCTATAGTTTGTCCATTGAGATGTACAACTTTACAAAATTGGATTATCAAAGTCATTAGCTTTTGACAATAATCAACTACTTTGTTGAGATCCCAATATTAAGGAAATAAAATTGAAATGACTTCAAGTACATCCACTCAAGGATATAATTTTCTAATCTATGAGGAAATAAAATAGACAATTTTGTTTAGAGAAGAAATTATAGACTCAATAATCATGCTAAAATATTCCCTTGTAACACTTACTTCTTGCTTCTTAGGGTGATTTCTTGGTTCTATGACCATGGAAAGGGCATTGGTATCTCAAATCCACGTACACTGACACATAACTCCCTATTTGTGTTGATCTGTAAAATATTATAAGTATTGTTCAAATTTGTCACTTTCTACCACCTAACAAATGTTTCATCAAATACTGTTGGTTGAGATTGATAGAGATTATCAAGGTTCATGCATGTAAATTTAGGTAGCTTAAAATATTGTGAAATATACATAGCTTTTTCTTGGGATTTTTTTGCAAGAAGGTTCATTTCCTCTAGCATGGGGATAATACTTGCTAAAGTTATTGTCTCTATATCACTTAACCTACAAAGGAGGTCAGGATCTTTGTCTACTGCATGGGGATGCTTGTACATTACTCCAATCAAGGACCAATATTATTAATAAACTCAATGTGATAGTCCATCCATCAAGATCCATCTGGTATCAACATCCTTAAGAAGCTTGTTCCCATTGGTTATTCCATCGACCAAATTTTGAAATTTCAAAAACTGTTTAGGAATTTGAAAGAAGTATGAGTAGAGTTCTCTAATTAAATATTCAATATTTGTTACTAGAGGATAATTTCTCACAATTTTACAAGCTAGATTCATTTTGTGGGCCATATAGTAAAGAGAAGTCATGTAGGTTGAGTAAGAAGTTTGTAGCTTTATGCAAAGACCATTCTTATGACCTTGTATTATTGAAGCTCCATCCGCTCCTACACATACAAACTTTTTGGCAATTGTCAAGTCATCCATACCTCCATATTCAATTAAAGAACTCTTAACTAGTTAAACTAGAGTTTTTGTGATTGCACTCTCCTTCATTTTCGTAACATATAATAGATGAGGTTGGTAGACATTATTCTATATAGCATAAACATGCATGCATACCCAAGACACATTATTTGTTGTTGTAACTTCTTCTAAAGACAATGCAATAAAGTTTGACTCTCTTAGTTTTTCATTTATATCTTGTTTTTCAACCTCAACAAGACAACTTGCCCGTTCCCATCAAATTTTTAATGACCAATGGCTATTACAAAAGTTAGGAAATTTAAAAAACTATAATAAAGTACTAATTTTTGGGTAGACTGTCATAGGATACCCTCTAGTAAAAATATTAAAAAAAACACTTAAATGAAATTTTTTTCCTAGTTGTTCTATTTCCATTGTATTTCCAAAAAACAACTTCAATATAACCTCCACATTTATCAAGATTTTCTTGTCTTTTCAAATCTGAATTATATTCTAAGGTATTCTTAACATTCTGACATTGCTTCTTTATTTTCCATCTTATCATTTATTTTTTAATTCCATCTATGATTTTTTTTGTAAAATTTACCAATATACTTTTCCTTGGTGTCAAGTTTTATCTGCAACCTCTTATATTTTTTATGTCTCCAACTACAAATCTTACACCTACACTCTATTGGAGGCTCACCTTTCTTTGGATTCTCCACTAGTTCAATGAATGGATACTTTGACACCGAATCAATTTGAAAATTCCCAACATATCCCACTCCCAACCTATTTTTGTTTTGGATTTTATTTTTCCCATCCGCGAATCATCATCATCTATGAAATTGTCACCCAAGTTGATTATCTCATTTCTGCTTCCCTAGTTATCTACTAGAACATCTTCTTCATTATCATATAAAATGTCACAATCTTCACCTTCTTCAATATTTAGTGTAGGTTGTGAATCTTGTAGTTGTGATGATGTACCTTCATCATTTTTACCACAAACATTACCAAATTACAAAGTTAAGGTTCTACATTTTGTTGGCCTCTCTTGGCCTTCGCCACATTCAAGAGTCTTACCCTTCTTCTTGTTTGACATATCTAATGAAATAAAGGCCGCAAAAAACTATCTACTTATTTAGGAAGAAATAATATACTATAAGATTATTAGAAATATATGTTTTATTGTTTTTTTCATTGAGGTAAAACATTGAGGAGGATGTTTTTTTGTTCAATTGCGTGGTCTAGATATTTTTTTGAGTATATGATAAGGTATATCTTGTAGTCTAGATATGTTAAGAAGGAGTTCGTAAAGAAAACAAAAAGATATTTGTGGTTCAGTACCTAGGGTGTACAATTATAGATAACATTGTTACAATTGGAGATAAAGACTATATTCTTATAATCATAAGTAATTTGTTCAATGAATGTGATATATATTTATCAGATGTTTGTACAGTTTATGATGATAGTGTTTATAGTTTCCAAAATGTTTCCACTCCATAAATTAAGGTTGAAGATGTGTAGATATGCTTAGTATTGTTTTCAGGTAACTGTTCTTGGTTGGAGCATTTCTAGGTGTTTAAGAAATAGTTCTTGGTGTTCTAGAAGCAGTGTTATCTAGTGATTCTATTATGATCAGTTTGCATTTTCCTTGAAGTATATTATGATGACTTTTGATGTGGACATCTTGATAGTGATGTGGCATATGGATATTGTTAATCAACTAATGGAGATGATAAAAACCATGTGATACTGAGTATAAATGTTTGTATAAATGGTTAGATCAGTTGTTATTTTATCATTGATGTCAAACAATTGATTACTGATTTATATTGAGTTACCATATCATAAGAAGGAGAAGTTAAATGGGTGAAAAACACAGATCAAAAAACGATGAAGTAATGTTGATATAGTTGTTTTCTACTATATATTTGATGTTATCAAGTTGGTACATTTTATTGATTAAGTCAGAGATTGTTAGAGTTCCAATAAAAAGTTCAAGTTATGAGGTAAAAGTTAAACAGTTTACCGAGCTAAGATTTGTGAAGAAGATGATCTAACGACTGAGCATAATGGAAGGAAAAAATAATCGAGGAGATTAAGAAGCAAAATTTTTTTTATATAAAGGATGAGAACTAATGAGAGAAGAGATGCTGGTGATTTTAATTGAGAAGCAAAAGAAGCTAAAGAATAGAGTTACCGAGAAGAGAAGAGAAGAAGAAAGAGAAGAATATATAGTCTAGAGAAGAGACAAATGGAGTATGTAATGCTAGTATTCATGTGAGCACAAAGGATCTAACCTAAGAAAATGTAGTTGCTATATTTACAGATCAAAGCTATACTGTTTCTTATTAGCATTTGTAACAAAGAAAAATCTCTTAACTGAGTGGATTTAACAGTCCTATTTGTAAATTCTAGAAGTAGGTGAAATTCCAAAAGAGTGTTTAAAGACCTCTAATAAGGCCACTCCTAACAGGGTGAAGATCTTAACAGATCTAAGGTAAATCCCCTAATAGGGTCACATCTAGAAAATGTGTTTGTAATCTTTAAAAGGATGTGTTCTTAACCGAGCGTACTTTAGAAGGGTACATTTTTATTGTGGGTTACAATTCCCATAGAGGTTTTTTCATTTTTGGGTTTCCTCATTAAATATGGTATTAAATAAGTTTGAATGATTGATTTTCATGTTATGATATGTATATTTGTTTAATTTATTAATTTATTTGATGAGTCGGTCATTACTGTATTCAGTTCTACCAAGTGAATTAGTGAGCTAAGTTTAAGTATTTAAGTTTGATTTTGTCTGATTCACCCCCCTCTTAGTGGACCAAAAATCGGTATCAGAGCTTGGTATTCTGAATTGTTAAGTTTAAAAGGACTTGAGTTAAGATCTAAAGATGTATAAGAGGGAAGCACCAAAGTTGAATATGGATCATTTATCTACATGGAAAAGTAGAATGCGATTGCATGTGTCTAGTATAGGAGAGTATGAAATTCATTTTCTTGATAATGCATATGTTGCACCTACAACTGTACCTTTGACACTTGATGAGAAAAGACAGAAGCAAGGGAACACACAAGTCATGATCAAGATTGCTGCTACACTTACCGACCATGAATATGATGAACTTGATGGATGTACTACTGTGAAAAAATGCGGGATAATATTATTTTGACCTATGGTGGAGATCAACATGTTCGGAAGGAAAAAGAAAAAAGTTTGAGAGGTAAATTTGATTCAATGAGAATGAAAGAAGGAGAAAACATAAGACAATACAACACTAGACTTAAGGAGACTGTTAATTCTATCAGAGGAGATGGTGGAACCATAACAAAAGAATATGCAACAAGAGAAATGTTGAGAGCCCTGCTACCGAGTTATGCTATTCGATTATATGCTATACAAGAGTTGAGATCCATTCCCCAGATGAATGTTTCAATTAATGTTACTATTGGTAAGCTGGTTGCATTTGAGATTAATGATTTTGATAATAGTCTACCTACTACATATAAGATTGAGTTTGCATTTAAGACATCTTTGAAGATTGGAAGTTCTAAAGACTAGAGCTAGTGATGGATATGTGAGCAGTGATGGTGAGAACTTTTACAACTGTCAGAGTGGTTTGGAAGAGTTATATGTTGAAGATGAAGAGAACGAGAGAGAGTTTGAAGCTTTTTTGGCTAGAAGACTACAAAGAGACAACGATAGATACCGAGGTAAGTTACCCTTGAAATGTTTAATTATAACAAGATTGGTCATATTGCATCTAACTTACCTAAGAAAGATAATGAGGAGAAGAAGGATAATAGAGATAAGGACAAAAGAGAGAACAAATTCAGGAGATTCAGAGACTGCAAAAACAAAGGTAAGAAATCTTGTCATATTTCTAATGAAGGACTAAGTGATGATGATTCATATGAAAATGATGATGAAGAAGTTGTATATGTTTCTATTAAAGATGATTCTGATGGAGAAAATAAAGAAGAACCACAAGCCCTAATATCACAAGTAAGTAAGAATAAAACATGGATTATAGATAGTGGTTGTTCACATCATGTAGATGGTGACACACTTAAGTTTATTTCCTTGGAGAAGCATGATGGAGGAATTTTTAGATTTGGTAATGATGCTTCATATCTTGTGAAAGGAAAAGGTTCTATAATTCTACTTAATAACACAAGATGTGATGATGGTTCTATAATCTGTTGAGTGTTGCACAACTAAATAACATAGGTCACCAACTAGAATTTCAACATGGAAAGGTGAAAGTTTTTTATAAGGAGAGTTTGATTGCTACTGGAGAACAATCTAAAGGTAATTTATTTTATCTTGATACTTCTATGAAGAGTTTCCTATTTTCTAAAGTTAAATATGTTTGGTTATGACACAAAAGGATTTGTCATGTTAATTTTGACAACTTAATCAAAGTGAGCAAAAAGAATATATTCAGAGGACTATCGAGATTAGAGAAACCTAAAAATGTTATGTGCAAAGAATGTCAAATGGGTAAGATGAATAAATCTAGTTTTTCAAGTACACAAGGAATTTTGGATTTAGTGCCTACTGATTTATGTGGACCCATGAGGACTCAAAGTTATTATGGAGACAAATATTTTATTTTATTTGTGGATGATTATTCTAGAATGATGTCTGTCATGTTTTTAAAAGAAAAATTTGATGCATTTTAAATGTTTAAGGGCTACAAGGCTAGAGTTGAGAAAGAAATAGGAAGACAAATGAAATGTCTGAGATCTGACAAAGGAGGTGAGTTTACATCTGATGAGTTTACACTATTTTGTAATGAAATTGAATTAAGAGGTAGATGTTAGCACCTAGAACACCACAATAGGATGGTATTTATGAGAGAATAAACATATCTATAGTTGATTGTGCAAGGAGACTAGTGATTAAGAAGGGTATTTAACAAATTTTTTTGAGAGAAGCAGTCAGTACTGCTGTTTACACATTGAACTGAGTACAAATAAAGAAAGGTACCAATAGAAAACCATATGAAATCTGGTATGAACACAAACATAATGTGAGTTATTTCAAAGTTTTTGGAAGTAGATGCTATATCTTGAAAGATTCTGTTGTCCTCAATTTTGTATTCACGAAATTGGGGCAACCCTACGAAATTTTTTGTAGGTTAAATTCTTCAAGACTAGTCTTTGTTTGGTTTATCTTGGTCTTGTGTTGGTTTTTTGGTCTTTTTTTCCCTTAGGCTCATAGCCTTTGAAATTCTACTCATTTTGAGCTATCTTAGGCATCAATCGGAGTTGTCTAGCTCAAGTTATTAGGTTTTAAGCATCTTGCAGGTGGGGTTTTTCTGCCTGATTGCACATCTTGGTTAAAATACTTCAAAAGTGGGTTTTTTATAGGTAATTGCATGAAGTAACAACACCATTTATATGTGAAGTGGGTTTAGAACCGCATTTTAAAATTTCACATCATTATGAGAAGTTTTAGTAAACATTTTAATGGTTTAATATGTAATGGTGGACTTTTTAAGTCTTTTTGAATATTATATTATTATTACTATAAGTTTTTGATTAAGGTAAAAACAAGTTTTGAAAGGAACCCGAAACCTTTTACAATAGGATATTAAAGATAGTCAATGAGAACCCTTACAAACACGATATGCCTGGTACGAACAAAAGATAATATTTTAAATGCAATTAGGTGAGGTTTTTATTTACCATTGCATATCATCACAATGCAGATCATTTTTAAAACTCCACTATCAATATTTTAAAACCCAAATGCATAAAGGTGGGGTTTTTCTGCCTGACTGCATATCGTTGTTCTTTAATTGATTTTCTCAAAAAGTGGGGTTTTTATTGGTAATTACATGCAATAAAAAGTGTCATTTACAAGTAAAATGGATTTAAAACTCCATTTTTAAAATTTCACTTTATTTTGATGAGTTTTACATATAGTTTTTAATGAAGGTGGACTTTTTAATTCTCTTTACATATTTTCATTAAAACTATAAGTTACATGTAAAGTTGTGTGCATTAGTGGGGTTTTTGATTAAAATTGCATAAACATATGCTTTACATAGAAGCATGTAAGTTGTTTTTAAATACCACCTTAAATATATACAATCCATAAAAAGCATGGTGGCATTTTTTCAGTCTATTGCATGTTTTAAAAACAAGTCATGTATATGTTTTACCTTTCAAAAAGTCTGTCATAAGCCTTAAGTGGAAATTTTAAAAGGCTTTGCACATTGTTTATACATGCATTTGGCCAAGAAAAAGCCGTCTACAACCATAGTGGAAATTTTGGAGTGATTTTCATGTCTTTACATCCCCAAAATGCATGCAAATGAAGCTAACAAACCTATTTTTGGAGCTGGAAGTACACAAATGTCATTAAAATGACTGTATATTTCATTTTAAAGCCAATTTTTTAGGCTGGAAGTTAAAAAATGACTCATCTATGGTATGTTTTCGGCTGTTTAAAACTCATTTTTGGCATTTGTTGAACAAAAACAACAAATTTGCTTCCATCCATAGCTGTGTTTTGGAGTTGAAATCCTGTCTAGGGCATCTATGGTGCAAAAATCATCATTCTCAGCGAGTTTTTACTCTATAGAAAACTGCATTTTTCTTCTAGAAGCTTGTCCATAGCATCCAACATCACTTTCAGCTTGTGTTTGGCACTCAACAAATTGTGTTTACATATTTGCAAATCCTCCAACATCTACAAGTTTGAATCTTTCAAATCGGTTTCTATTTTAATGCATTCTTTGAGTGTTGTTTCTATTTAGAAGAGTTTGAAATCAACTAGGGCACGTTTTGCTTGAATTATTCAAAGATTATTGCTAATTTTAAGCAATCTGAGAATGCATGGAAGACATTTGTCATCTCTTTCCATGACTCATGTAAATGCATTTAATTTGAATGAGGAATCATTCAAATTTAGTGCCTATATATCTCTTATTTTCTGTTCTCAAGCTAAATTCAAAATTCTTCTTTTATTTCCAGAATTTTGTGAGTTGAGAAGATTGTTGTTTTCTTTGTATTTCAAGGAAAAAGTATAGTTTTTATTTTCTTTTTCTTTGATGCATATGTACATTCGATTTTATTTTATTGTATATGCTTCTTCTTATTCTTCTTCTTCTTCTTCTTCTTCTTCTTCTTCTAAGTTGCATATGAGAATGCAATTTATTCTCATATGCAGTTGGGATTAAAAACCCCATTCTTGATGGTGATTTTCCAAAAAGATCAAGTGCTTCCCTATATGTAAAATGTGATGAAAAACCCACCTTTTCCATATTTACATGTCAAAAGACAAAATTAAACTTCCATCATGAAAGTAGCCAAAAAAGCCCACTTTTTGACTTTCCCTTAGTATTCATATGCTTATGAAAATCCCACCTTCATGCTTTTTCATGGATTTTTATGAAATTCAAAATGTTTCCAAAAATCCCACCTTGCATATTGAACATTTTCTCATGCATATATGCATCAATATATTCATTTTATCAAACTCAAAGTTTGCTGTCCGCATACGTGTAGTGCCTCCAAAATACTAAGTTCTTCCTAATATGCATTATGGATTGAGAAACCCACCTCTTTCATAATGTTCATACTTACATATCAAAGAAGAAGTCCATCTTTCTAATATGCAAAACAGTAAAAAAATCCCACCTTTTTGTGTCCTTTTATGAGATGTATGTTCTTCCCCTCAAACAAATGAAGATTTGTATTGCAAGAAGAAAATAACTTCCCATATGGTTGCAAATAAAAATGAGATCTTCCTCAAATATGTGATTAAGTTTCAAAATTTTGATTACAAATTCCAAGGTCGCGGAAGCATATGAAGCATGAACAACCATATGATGGAGTCATACAAAGAAAGGGATGGAATATGCAATGATGATTGACATAGAATGCTTTCAAGACTGAAATAGAGAGACATAAAGATGCTTCCCAACAATCACCACTATGATGTAGAGCAATCAAAGATGCAGTTTCATATTCTAGTTTGAGATGTTTTCACCAAACCAGAACACATTAGTCATTGGGCATCCAGTAGTGATATGAAGACCGAAAGAGGATGATGCAAATAGATGTCATGTCTTGTCAGACACTTAGAGTATTTCATTATGAATTTTGTAATTTGTAATTGACAGATTACATGCAGTGTAAGAAAAATATGTAATTACATGTGATAGAATCACGTGCAAAGTTGTTCCATGTAATCATGCTGCAAGTACATTAGGTTTTGTAGCATTGAATCAGTCAAAGTTAGTTAGTTAGAGATAAGGATAGAATAAGTCAAAGTGGTTAAGGGTTTCCCCTTTATTCTCCACTTTTCTCTCTCCTCTTTTCCTATATAAAGAGGGAGCTCATTGTAAATAATCATCTTTTATTGTGTGCAAGAAAACTATAGGAAATTCTCTTGTATTCTGAAAACTTTGAGTTTCATTGTGCAAAGTTGAGCATTTGAATAAAGGAACAAGAATTGAAAAAATTTATGTTGGTGGTTTTAAAAATTAATGAGTGTGTTCTTATGTCACATTGGTTAATCCTTTCTCAAATCAATAGTTATCTTGCATGTATCATTTGAGCGCTTTAATTCAAGTTGTCTAAAGACTTTGAGCTTTAGGGAATTAGGATTACTATAGAAAATAGTGGCTATAATACTCCAAGGAATGAAGACTTTGGGATTCAGTATTGGAACTTAGATACATAGAGTACTTATTTGAAGTGAGGACAAGAGAATTTGAGCTCTTGTATCACTTCATATTTATATAAATTCACTGATGTCTCCGTTGATTGTTCTTAAGTCAATCTCTGAGCCACTGGTATTACTGTTGCAAGGGGAACTATATGTGTTATAGTTCATTTCTACTTGAATCCACCTATGGTAAGAAGGGAGCCTCCCCTATTGCTGAGAGGAGAGAGTAATCTCACACACTACTGCCTAAAATACACATTTTACAAGTTGTAGTCTTAGTGACTTGAAAAATATTTAACCAACAGTTTTTGGCGAATCTGCTGGGGATCTGAACACATTTTAGATCCAAGGTTGATAAGAAGTTAAATTGAGAAGACTTTGAGCTTCTAATTGATCTTCTTGTCCTTGGGAAGCGACAAAGGACTTTTCACCTTCATGGACATTTTTCTTCTTTAAATGTTTGTGTTGTTGTTTTTATAAGTTTATTATCTATGTTCACTTTGCAATATTTTTTTGAAACAAGAGAAAAGGATTAATCATTTTTTCTACAAGAGAGAACTAAATGACATTCTATCCAAATTATTTTGTTGATCTAATTATTCTACTAGGGACACAATACGCATTTGAAAGTGTCATGCTTTCGTTTGAAGTATGATTGTGTCCTATCCATTGTAATTATTCTGTCATTTTGTTATTTCTTGTAGTTTTTCAAGATTTTTACCAAGGACATGTAAATGGCCCAAGGTCCCTGGGGAAATGATTTTGTTCTATTGAATCTAGCTCTACCTCTACATTCTCTTCTTGATGGATCACGTAAGAATTTTCAAAAAATCTTCGTTAATGGACAACAACATCCTGATGAGCATATTGCTGCTTTTTACATTGCATGTGGGGTTCATGGTGTTGAACATGAGGACGTGTCTATGAGACTATTCATGGAAATTCTCCAAGGTGTAGTTATTGATTGGTTTTTATCATCTTGCACTACAGACTATCACAAACTGGGCTACTCTCATAGCCAAGTTTGAAGAAAGGTTCAAGCTGCCTGAAGATGCTCATGCCCTGTTGGCCCAACTCACTTAGTTGAAGAAGACATCCAATGTACTTATGCATGAATTTTTGGCTCATTTCAATAAATTGATACAAAGGATTCCAACTATTGCTTGGTCTACAAATGAAAATTTGAAGTGTTTCTTTGTTAATGTTCAGATCCCTGAAGTCAGTTTTCTATTGAGAAGAGAAGCTCCCGCTACTCTTGCAGTTGCACATACATTGGCCATTGTAATTGAAGATGATCTTATTCTTGCTGGGCAGATAAGAATTGAAGCAAATGGGTTTGAATAAAGTTATCTTTCTTCTAATTCATTTTATTCCATGACAAGAACGGATCCTGTGGTGTAGAGGTTAGCAAATGAGTTACTTTATCTCAAAAAACAAATAGCTTAGGGTATGTTCTTTGTTCCTTACAAAGATGTACAAAGAAAGCCTCTTTTAAATGTTCCTCATATTTATGCAATTGAGAATTAATGAAATTTATTTTCATCACCAGAGAAGCTTTCTATTGAGGCACCATCAGTGGAGGCAATAACAAAGCATCTTGAATTTGAGGACATTGATCTTGCTATACTCTTCCAAGAAAAAGAAGAAGACATAGCTGGTGAATCTTATTTCTTGTTCACGTAGTCTTAGAAAGCCTTTAATGAAAATCAGAAATATGGAACTCATTCTTCTGATGCTCAAGTGAACAAAGACAATTATGTCATTAGAAATGAAAATATCGATATGCACAAAGATTCTAGTCAAGCTCATAATAGTGCATCTTTGTTTCAAGGGCATGAACATAAACATGCTTTGCATAAACATCCTACCCCCGAGCTTGATGAAGATCATTTAATGACTACTATAGAAGAGTTTTACTCAAATCTTGTTGGTAATTCTCCTAAATTTGAAGTTTGTGAACAACATACTAAAGGATGCATTGCAGTCATCTATTCATCTAAATCGCATGAAGGGAATCATTTGGAACATGATATTTTCATGGTTGAAAAACCAATCACTCAAGTTGCATCCAACAAGAAGAGTTTAGTCTTTTTTCGATCAAGGGGATGTCCCATAAGACATCTCACCTTGTTGGAGGCCAACCAAAAATTAGATGTTCCACTTGTACCTGAGCATGAAGATATAATTAAAGAAAAGACTAAAGAATCATGTGTAGTTCAGTAGGAGCAGACTGTATCTATGGACTCATCTTGGAGCAGCAATACATATGACTCATCTCAAGAAGGTGAATTTTTTCATCTCTCCCAAGAGATGTTGCATCAAGCATTGACATCATTGCTCTAGTTGTTCCTGATTCATCTGAACAGAGTTTCCTGTTACCATGCAAGGTACTGCAAGCTACTAAAAAAAGGTAGCTATTTTGTTGAGAAATTATATGGTTTCATCTATTAAGTTTTAAAATTTGGCTAGTTTTAAATAGGTAGACTTTCATTGTTTTCAATAAGTGTATTTGCACATTTTTTATTTTGTTAGGTGCTTTGCGTCAGTCATGTCATCCTTTTTGTTTTTGTATTTTTGATGCCTAAATCTATAGCCCAATGGAGTAGATAAAGACACTTGGAGATTCTGGATTCTACATTCCTCGTTGTTTCTAAGAACAAACGAGCTACATTCCCCAGTCAGAGCAAGTTGTTGTCCTCAATTTTGCATTCGCGAAATTGGGACAACCCAACAAAATTTTTTGTAGGTTAAATTCTTCAAGACAAGTCTTTTTTTGGTTTTTCTTGGTCTTGTGTTAGGGTTTTGGTCTTGTTTTTACCTTAGGCTTATAGCCTTTGAAATTCTGCTCATTTTGAGCTATCTTAGGCATCAATCAGAGTTGTCTAGCTCAAGTTATTAAGGTTTTAAGCATCCTACAGGTGGGGTTTTTCTACCTGATTGCACATCTTGGTTAAAATTCTTCAAAAGTGGGTTTTTTTGTAGGTAATTGCATGAAGTAACAACATCATTTATATATGAAGTGCGTTTAGAACCCCATTTTAAAATTTCAAATCATTCTGAGAAGTTTTACTAAAAGTTTTTAATGGTTTAATATGTAATGGTAGACTTTTTAAGTCTTTCTGTATATTATATTATTATTACTATAAGTTACATATAAAAATAATATTTTAAATGCAATTAGGTGGGGTTTTAATTTACCATTGCATATCATCACAATGCAGTTCATTTTTAAAACTTTACTATCAATATTTTAAATCCCAAATGCATAAAGGTGGGGTTTTTCTGCCTGACTGCATATCCTTGTTCTTTAATTGATTTTCTCAAAAAGTGGGGTTTTTATTGGTAATAACATGCAATAAAAAGTGTCATTTACATGTAAAATGGATTTAAAACTCCATTTTTAAAATTTCACATCATTTCGATGAGTTTTACATATAGTTTTTAAGGAAGGTGGACTTTTAAATTCTCTTTACATATTTTCATTAAAACTATAAGTTACATGTAAAGTTGTATGCATTAGTGGGGTTTTTGATTAAAATTGCATAAACATATGCTTTACATAGAAGCATGTAAGTTGTTTTTAAAATC
>MU228317.1:570158-581303 GCA_018584345.1 Thuja plicata | reverse complement strand
TGTAAAGTTGTATGCATTAGTGGGGTTTTTGATTAAAATTGCATAAACATATGCTTTACATAGAAGCATGTAAGTTGTTTTTAAAATCCCACCTTAAATATATACAATCCATAAAAAGCATGGTGGCTTTTTTTGAGTCTATTGCATGTTTTAAAAACAAGTCATGTATATGTTTTACCTTTCAAAAAGTCTATCATAAGCCTTAAGTGGCAATTTTAAAAGGCTTTACACATTGTTTATACATGCATTTGACCAAGAAAAAGCCATCTACAACCATAGTGGCAATTTTAGAGTGATTTTTATTTATTTACATCCCCAAAATGCATGCAAATGAAGTTAAAAACACTGTTTTTGGAGCTGGAAGTGCAAAAATGTTATTAAAATGACAGTATTTTTCATTTTAAAGCCCATTTTTGGGGTTGGAAGTTCAAAAATGACTCATCTATGGTATGTTTTGGGCTTCTTAAAACCTGTTTTTGGCATTTGTTGAACAAAAACAACAAATTTTCTTCCATCCATAGCTGCGTTTTGGAGTTGAAAGCCCGTCTAGGGCATCTATGGTGCAAAAATAATCATTCTCAACAAGTTTTTACTCCATAGAAAGCTGTGATTTTCTTTTAGAAGCTCATCCATAACATCCAACATCACTTTTAGCTTG
The DNA here is from genome assembly GCA_018584345.1 of Thuja plicata. Lineage (NCBI taxonomy): Eukaryota > Viridiplantae > Streptophyta > Pinopsida > Cupressales > Cupressaceae > Thuja > Thuja plicata. The sequence continues at coordinate 580,645 of MU228317.1, read as the reverse complement.
TGTTTGGAGCTCAACAAATTGTGTTTACATACTTGCAAATCCTCCAACATCTACAAGTTTGAATCTTTCAAATCTGTTGTGCTGTTTCTATTTAGAAGAGTTTGAAATCAACTAGGGCACGTTTTGCTTGAATCATTCAAAGATTGTTGCTAATTTTAAGCAATCTGAGAATGCATGGAAGACATTTTTCATCTCTTTCCATGACTCATGTAAATGCATTTAATTTGCCTGAGGAATCATTCAAATTTAGTGCCTATATATCCCTTATTTTCTCTTCTCAAGCTAAATTCAAAATTCTTCTTTTATTACCAGAATTTTATGAGTTGAGAAGATTGTTGTTTTCTTTGTATTTCAAGGAAAAAGTATAGTTTTTATTTTCTTTTCCTTTGATGCATATGTACATTCGATTTTATTTTATTGTATATGCTTGTTTCTCTTTTCTTCTTCTTCTTCTAAGTTGCATATGAGAATGCAATTTATTCTCATATGCAGTCAGGATTAAAAACCCCATTCTTGATGGTGATTTTCCAAAAAGATCAAGTGCTTCCCAATATGCAAAATGTGATGAAAAACCCACCTTTTCCATATTTACATATCAAAAGACAAAAATAAACTTCCATCATGCAAGTAGCCAAAAAAGCCCACTTTTTGACTTTCCCTTAGTATGCATATGCTTATGAAAATCCCACCTTAATGCTTTTTCATGGCTTTTTTATGAAATTCAAAATGTTTCAAAAATCCCACCTTGAATATTGAACATTTGCTCATGCATATATGCGTCAATATATTCATTTTATCAAACTCAAAGTTTGTTGTTCGCATACGTGCAGTGCCTCCAAAATACTAAGTTCTTCCCAATATACATTATGGATTGAGAAACCCACCAATTCATAATGTTCATACTTACATATGAAAGAAGAATTCCAGCTTTCTAATATGCAAAATAGTAAAAAAATCTCACCTTTTTGTGTCCTTTTATGAGATGTATGTTCTTCCCCTCAAACAAATGAATATTTGTATTTCAAGAAGAAAATAACTTCCCATATGGTTGCAAAGAAAAAGGAGATCTTCCTCAAACATGTGATTAAGTTTCAAAATCTTGATTACAAATTCCAAGGTCGCAGAATCATATGAAGCAGGAACAACCATATGATGGAGTCATACAAAGAAAGGGATGGAAGAAGAAATGATGATTGACATAGAATGCTTTCAAGAATGAAATGGAGAGACATAAAGATGTATCCCAACAATGACCACTATGATGTAGAGAAATCAATGATGTAGTTTCATATTCCAATTCGAGATGTTTTCACCAAACCAGAACACATCAGTCATTGGGCATCCAGTAGTGATATGAAGACCGACAGAGGATGATGCAAATAGATGTCATGTCTTTTCAAACACTTAGAGTATTTCATTATGTATTTTTTAATTTTTAATTGACAGATTACATGCAGTGTAAGAAAAATATGTAATTAAATGTGATAGTATCACGTGCAAAGCTATTCCATGTAATCATGTTGCAAGTACATTAAGTCTCGCAACATTGAATCAGTCAAAGTTAGTTAGTTAGAGATAAGGATAGAATAATTCAAAGTGGTGAAGGGTTTCCCCTTTCTTCTCCACTTTTCTCTCTCCTCTTTTCCTATATAAAGAGTGAGCTCATTGTAAATAATCATCTTTTTTGTGTGCAAGAAAACTATAGGCAATTCTCTTGTATTCTGAAAACTTTGAGTTTCATTGTGCAAAGTTGAGCATTTGAATAAAGGAACAAGAATTGAAAAACTTTGTGTTGGTGGTTTTGAAAATTAACGAGTGTGTTCTTATGTCGCATTGGTTAATCCTTTGTGAAATTAATAGTTATCTTTCATGTATCATTTGAGCGCTTTAATTCAATTTGTCTGAAGAATTTGAGCTCCAGAGAATTAGGATTACTATAGAAAATAGTGGCTGTAATACTCCAAGGACTGAAGACTTTGGGATTTAGTATTGGACCTTAGATACATAGAGTACTTATTTTAAGTGAGGACAAGAGACATTGAGCTATTTTATCACTTCATCTTTAGATAAATTCACTGCTATCTTAGTCAATTATTCTTAAGTCAATCTCTGAGCCACCGGTATTACCGTTGCAAGGGGACCTATATGTGTTACAGTTTAGTTCTACTTGAAGCCACCTGTGGTAAGAAGGGAGCCTCCCCTTTTTCTAAGAGGAGAGAGTAATCTCACACAGTAATGCCTAAAATACACATTTTGCAAGTTGTAGTCTTAGTGACTTGCAAAATATCTAGCCAACAGATTCTAGAGAAGGAAAGTTTGATTCTAAAGGGGATGAAGGGATATTCTTAGGATATTCTACAAGCAGTAAATCCTATAAGTGTTTGAATAAAGTTATGTTGGTAAAAAAATTATTCTTTTGAATGTAACTCTAAAATACCCAAACATGTGTAAGAACAATCGAATACAACAGTTGAGAAATAGTTAGTTGAGAACCTATTTTCCCTCTAAATTGGAAGGTACAACTCCCTTATGTGAATAATGTTTGATGAATTTTAGTCTTTCCTAACCTAACAGGGGTATGCTCTTAACCTGAGAGAAGGAGAGGTAAACCAAGCCAAATCTAGATAGAAAATAGCTCAGGCAAAGTAAATACAATTCTAAATCTAGCCACTTCTGAGACTTTATCAGTCAGATTGGTTCCCAAAACTGGTAATGCATGGACAACTTAAAAATGCGGATGCAAGAATGAAAGTTAACAATGCAATGATATTGTGCTGAAAAGCTCATGACAGAGTGTCCTTGCTGGGAATTGCTTCCTCCACCCTCTTCCTTTTGCGCTCTAGAGTGTTTGCTATCCATGACTCTGCGATTGTGACCTTGTTGGCGGAGACCAATTCTTCAATGAACAACTTCCTAATGAGTGGAGGAGTAGATTTGGGATGGGAGGTGAATGGATTCACTGAAGTAGGTGAGGAGGAGATCAATTTCACAACCTAAGCTACCTCCTGTTTCTCCCCACCTCTCTTATCAGATTCTATAGAGGTACTAGGGCTATCCTCCCCAAATTCAACTATAACAGGGGATGTCCTCTTTGGAGTTTCTTGGGTCGAAGTCCCGTCCAAAGTATCTATAGCAATGACACTAATTGGCATTTTAGACTCTGTAGCTTTAGAGAGCTCAGCTGTAGACTTAATTTGATTTGTTAGGTTAGTTTCTTTTGTGGCTTCGACGTCTGGAAGAGGACCTTCCCCACAGGTCTTCTCTAAGAGAGAAGGTTTCTCAGGAGGCTCATCGCCTCCTCCTGAAGGTCGAATTGATACCTTTGCAATAGTAGAGATTGTTGTTGAGGAAGTGGTTTCCACGCCAGTAGTTGCCTTCACCAAAGTTCACTGAGCGGGAGGCTTCCTCTCTGACCTCTTCTTGCGGCTTGAAGTCCACTCAATCCATTGAGCTGTTCTTTTGTAAATAACCTCCATCAGAGTCTATAATTCACTTAGTGCTTGGTCCAGCATAGGCTCTGAGCTGATAGAGGTGGAATTTATTTTCTCCAAGTAGGTGTCATCATACAGATGATTACCATAATCTTCTAGCCCTTCCACCGCAATGTTGACATTGAACTTTTTGATCTATTCAATGGTTAGCCAGGCGTAGAATCTCTCCCTACTCTCTAGATCATCTTTGTAGTTGGCCCAATAGTCTTGAATATCAGGTACATGGTGAATGGCCCGGCTCATCTGTAAGACATCTCTGGCATAATCAATCGGGTCATACTGTGGCCTCAGAATGTCATATGTTGCCACAGAGAACTTCTTCGAGAATGTTTTAAGGACATTCTTCGCCTCTGATCGGGACACACAACTATAAGCTCTGATGGCCATTGGGAACTCGTAGCCTTTCTTCTTTGCCTCCAAACAGATTAGGTTCACCTAGAGCGCTTGCCTCATTACTTTGATCAGCATGATCATGTCTGTAGGGTATCTGGGCAGCTTCAAAGGAAAGTCATCAAAACCTGCAAGATGAAGATATGAGAAATCTTTGAACTGAATAAAATAGCATCTGAATTGGCTTATAAAAGCCATGGCTTTAGGAGAAAATATCCTCTCTAGAAAACCTTGTAGCTCCCTGCATAGTCTCATTGTAAAGGCATCATTAACCATGAGATAATCAGCATAACTATTTTGTAGTTGCAGAGAAGGGAGAAACTCATAGCTTTTCACATCATCTGTGAATTCCTCTAATCTAGGAAGTCTAGGCTAGATTTGAATCATAGCTAAAATATATATAAGGATAGAAGACATGTAAAATTCATTCTGGAACTTGGCCCTATTTAGGGCGTCTGAGAGATTCTCACTCACCATCAAAGCCCAGCCAATAAAATGATGCTGAGAACAGATTATCTAGACTAGGAAGAAATGTTGTTCAATAAAATTAAAAGCTTCACCCTCACCTCTAATCCTGTGAAGTAATACCAGGATGTCCACGATCTTGGGTTTCATATTTGCACCAAATAATGTTTTGGGCAGCTTGCCCTTGGCGCTCTTGGGTTCTTTAAACCATGACTTCATAATTTCTCTTTTCCACACTGGCCTCTTTGCTGAATTTTTGGAAACTGCCCAGCTATAAGTCATCTCAGAGTATTTCACTTGCTCTGGGATATGGAGAGAATTCTGGATAGATTCTCTATCAATGGAGAGGAGCACCATGTTGTCTAGGAGAAAAATTTTCTTGGTGTCCAGGTTGTATTGGGCTATACATTCCCAGACCAACTCAGGAGCTTGAACGACTATAGGAAAACCAGCGGCTTCGACTAACCCACTCTCCTTAAGCTTCTCAGTGATAGGGTGTATTTTCTTTTCTCTCAATCTATTCTAAAAGTTCTACATGTCGAATAACTTCAGTGAGGTGTCTGAGATTTTGTGCCATTCGGAAGTAATGCTGTTCATTCCATCAAATCCCACAAATCTAGAAGCCATGTATGTATGATTCACCTTGGAGATTCAAATTTCTCTTCGAAAAACAGAGACAAGGAGCAATTGATCTTAGATACTTTGAATTCAGACAATTTGGTGAACAACGGTGGTTCCATTTTGAAATCTTCAACCGATTTTATACTTTTTGAATTATTACCGTTTAACGGCCGACTTCCCATGCCACATGAATGAAAAGACTTTTACATTAATGAACAAGTCTGTTACAAAGTAAAACAGACTTATTTGAATTAATTAATTTGCTTACATGCTGTTAGAAAACATTTTTTACTTTAGTAACCGTAACGGTAACTTTCTTGAAGCGGCAAAAAATTACTTTTTTGCTTCTCCTTTGGGCGGAAAAATCCTTTTGGAGTGCTCTCTATCTGAAAATCTGCCGAAGGAGAAATTTGGCCTATAGGGGTGCCAAAATGATATATATTGATTCCATTGGCCTTTTTATGTGCCGGATCTCTTCTGGGATGGATTATCCTTCCAAATTTCTTCAACTAGATAGTTTGGTGAAAAACGTATCTCGCGAGTCGAAACCCACCGGCAGGAGTATAGGAGATGCCATTTTCCGCTTTTCTGCCTATGGCGAATTCCATGAAATCTTCTTCATTTGATTATTTCTTTTGTTTCACATAGGTTCGATTATGAGTGCTCAAAGCTTTCTTGTCCCTGATTTCCTCAATTTCCATTTTTATTTACCCCTGATATTCTTAAGTCTGTCAATTGCAGAAGGCGCACCCCATATGTAATTTTCCACCATGGAGAAGCCAAAACTTGATTTCCCACCAATGCTGCAACTTGAAGATATGGGGCAAAGTATTTCATCTATATGTGATTTTGAAGTTAGAATCTTTTAAAACATGGCCTTTACTGGATCGGGGACTTAACCTACCTGATAAAATATGATTTTCAAACCCAGAATCCCCCTGGCTTAGGAAGGAGAAGTCAAGTTAGGGAAATCCGATAATGGCCTTCTATCCTAAGGGGATTTCTAGACCTAGACTCTGGACTTGCGTGAAACTTCCATGACTACTACTACACATAAAACATCCATCTTTGTCTCGAGATATAAAGACCAAAAGTGGGGTAACAACTGGCTCTGGGGACTTGGACATTCACATGTCTAAGCAAGGAACTCAAATCTCTGGTTTCACAAAGCTCAACAAAAATGTGGCTCACAACAAAAACTAAAGCAAGACACAGAAAGGAAAGCAGAAAGGGAACCTAACTAGGAAAATAAAAATAGGAACTAAATGTAACTATGGTACAATACAGGGGTTGCCTGGTTTCAATTTAGATCTGATAGAGCTTCAAATCTTGACCATTATACGTTAGGGGTAGTACCTCTCCATTTGGGTAAGTCAATTTGAAATAATTTTTATCGAACGCCTGATGGATTTTGAAAGGTCCTTTCCACAATGTTTCAAATTTCCCGTGCATGCCTTTGGGTGCCCTACGCTTGTCCCACAACAACACCATGTCTCCTTCCATGAATTTTTGGGGCCTGCTCTTTTTATTGAACAAATTCTTCACATGCATCTAATGACATGTGATATGATCAACCATTTTCTCCCTTTCTTCTTCCAATTTTCTCAGGTACAGGATCCTCTTCTCCAAACCGTCTTCATATATGCCATCTTCTACTACTGTCTTCAGCTTGCAAGTTGCTAATTCCAATGGAAATGGAAAACTGGCTTCTACTCCGTAGACAAGTTCAAAAGGAGATACACCAATGGCTCTTTTGGGTGTCACTCTATCCACCCAGAGGGCTTCGTGGATCTTTTTATGCCAATTTCTCTAGTTTTCTTCCATGATCTTTTTCATGATGTTCACTAAATTTTTGTTGCTAGAATCCGCTTGACCATTCCCTTGAGGGAAATAATCAGAAGAGTGGCTGATCATGATGCCATACTCAAAACAAAATTCAGTAATTTATTGAGAGGAAAAGTATGTGGCATTATCCATAACCAACTTAACAGGTATACCAAATCTTACCAGAATGTTTTCTTTGATGAACTCACATACTACCTCTGAAGTAGTTCTTTTGGTCACCTTGGCTTCCACCCATTTCATGAAGTAGTTAGTTGCAGTAATTATATAAGTATGACCTGCACTGGATGTAGGGATTATAGGGCCAATAAAATTGAGTCCCCACTATTGGAATGGTCCTTCAATTATCACGGGTCTGAGGGGCAATGCTGCTAACTGTGGCTTCCCGGTAAACATCTTACCTTTTTCGCATCTTGCCACCCACTGGTATGCATCTTTAAACATTCTTGACCAGTAATAAAATTGTCTCAAAATTTTGAACGTGGTGACTGATGAGGAGAAGTGTCCTCCTCAAGCTTCATCATGAAAAACTTTTAATAGTTTCTCTTGTTGCTGTTTATCGACACATCGGAGGAATGTTCCGTCTATAGATCTCTTATATAGTCTATCTTCCCAAATTACATATTTAGAAGCCTTTAGTTTTAGGTCTTGCCTTTTCTTTGAAGTTAATCCTTTAGGAAATTCACCATAGGTTAAGAAATACACAATGTTTTCAAACCATGGGTCTCACATACTTACCGCCAAAACCAGCTATGTAGCTCTTGGGTCTTCATCTGCTTGATTTTCTGCCATTGCTTTGCACAAAGCATTCCCTCTTACCAACTTGGTAGGCTTGATTTCTATGTCATATTATTGGGTTTTGGCTACCCATGCTCTTCGGTTGTTACATCCCACATCTTTTTGAGTCAGAATACTCTTCACTGCAGCCTCAGGTACATACACCAGGGAGTGGGAATGTAGGATATAAAATCTAAAATTTTTAAGAGATTTTACCACTGCAAAAGCATGCTTTTTAGTCTGATAATATCTCAGCTCATGGTTCTTTAGAAGTGTACTCATAAAAGCTATGGGGGCTTGAATTCCCTCCTCGTTCTCTTGCATTAGAATAGCTGACAGAGTATGTTCAGAAGAATAATAGTAGATTATAAAATCTTTCTTATAATCTAGATGACATAATACTGGGGCGTTAGCTATGGCATCCTTGATACTTTTGAAAGCTTGCTTACCTGGGTCATTCCATTTGAAATTCACATTCCCCTTCATCATATCAATAATTTTTTAAGTAATTTCAGAGAAATCAGGGACAAATCTCCTGAGGAAGTTGACTTGACTAAAAAAAGACTTCACTCCTATTTTATTTACCGGTAAACTCAGTTTCTGAATAGCTCCCACTCTTTTAGGATCGATCCTTATACCTTCCTGTGAGACTATATGACCCAATATTTTCCCTTCAGTTACACAAAACACTGATTTCTTGGGATTCAATGAAATCCCGTCCTCCTGGCATCTTTGCAATACTCTTCTTAGATCATTTATATGTTCTACTCTCTTTTTAGAGAACACGGTAAGATCATCCAGATACATATCAATGATTTTGTTCTTCATATCGCTAAAATAAAGATCCATACCTCTCTGAAAAGTAGCTCCAACATTAATCAATTTGAATGACATCCTGTGATATGAAAAGGTCCCCCACGGGGTGATGAAAGCCGTTTTATGCTAATCCACCTCCGCAAATTCTATCTGATTATACCCTAAGAAGCTATCTAACATAGACATCATTTTGGCTCTTGCTACGATCTGCAAAAGATGTTTCATGTTGGGGAGAGCGTATTTGTCCTTCAAAGAAGATTGATTTAGATTTCTAAAGTCAACACATATCCTTATTTCTCCATTCTTCTTCCTCACAGGCACTATATTTGCAACCCAAGTAGAGTGATGGATGGGATATATGATCTTGGCTTTGAGCATTATATCAACTTCTCTGAATATGGAATCAACAACTTTGGGGTTGTAGTTTCTCTGTTTCTGTCTGAAAGGAGTAGCTTCAGGTTTCAAGGGAATCTGGTGTTTGAATTTCCCGTTCATAAAACTTTTCAAATCTTCATAGCTCCAGGAAAAAACATCTGAGTATTCTAGAAAAAGATTCCTGGCCTCATTCCTTTCTTCTTCTGTACAACACTTCCCAATGTTGATCATTTTGGGGTCTTTTTTAGTCCCAATATTCATTCCTTCATATTCACCAGTGGTAGGCCCTCTTTCAATTCTTTTCTTTTTCACAAACATGTCATGTCTGTTGAAGAGTTTTTCAAGAGTGACCAGATGGGGCGGAATGATATTACCTTGCAATTGAATAACGTCTGACTTATCTTTCTTTGGCTCACTTTGGCGGCTTCCTTTACGGTTCCCATGAATATCTTTTTGGAAGTCACCACTTCTCTCTAGAAAGAGAAGGATATTTTTGTCATCTTCAAAAACTTTCCAATCCTTTACGTTATTGGGCATAGATGGTCGATATATAACTTCCACTTGGTGTTTTTTATCTTTGAATTCTGGGTGGGGAAGTAGTAATGAAGCTGAGACAACTAAAGAATCGGCTTTGGAATTCAACTCTCTTGGAACAGATTCGATAAAGAAAGCATCAAATGCTTCTATTTCATCCCATACTCTATTTCTGTATTTCTTCAACCTGTGGTTCTTTATAGAGTATTGATTCTTGACTTGTTGTACAATTAGCTCAGCATCACCATGATCTCTTAGGATTTTCACCCCTCTTTATTTTGCGGCGGTAATCCCTAACAGAAGGGCTTCATATTTAGTGGTGTTGTTGGTGTTTCCAAACTCTAATTTGTAAGCCAACAGCTCACATACTCCATCTGGTGATATCAAAACCACACCTGCACCAGATCCTGATGATGCACAACTGCCATCAATTTCAAGAGTCCATATCTGTGGTGGTGTTTCTTCAGCGGAAAATTGCTTTTCCTCTTTGGTGATTTTCATTTCTTTCTCAGGTTCATCAGTGAACAACATATAATTTCCAAACTCCAATTCTTGATACAAGATTTGAGCCTTAGGATCATCAGATTTCAACACTGTAAACTTAGCCTTTTCCTCAGGGACCAGCTTAATCTTTTTTTTACCTACTAGGATCAGGGCTTGGGACCAATCCAGCTTTATCTCCCCTCCAAGGTCTCTGCAAAAACTCTTTCTTAAAAACAAACTATAGCTAGTGGGTATATCAGCGACGAGGATGGTTAACAACATCTTCTTCTTAGGATGTGCTGCTAAGGCCACTTGAGCAGAATTAATCTAGCCAACCATGGGTACTTGCTTGGAATCCATGGGGTAACACCTACCATGGGCTTTGGTGAGAGTGATTCCCAAGGCTTTGGCCACGGTAGATGGCATTACATTGTCCGATGCCCTGGAGTCTATTATACAATTGCTCAATCTGCAACCGTTAATATATAAAGACACATAGAATGGATCAGGATTTTGGCTTGGGAAGGTGGCTAAAATAGATGATTTCCTTTGTTCAACTGGGTCTACAAATAAGGACTCATTTTCTATGGTAGTCATGATGTTTTGATTTAACTCTTGGTTCCCTCCTTTACAATAATCTACCAGCTTTTGCAACTCAATAGGATTAGACTTAAGATAGTCTATGGGGGAAAT
>MU228317.1:535899-554993 GCA_018584345.1 Thuja plicata | reverse complement strand
GGTTCACAGAGATTTCCTTGTATTGGGTACCTGATCAGGCCTTGTTGCCGGGACCCATTTCTTTCTTTCATAGCTGTGCTAGGTTAGCTTACCTCTTGAGCTTCACTTAAGGGGGGGTGTTAGATTACATAGTTTTCCTCACTTATTAATTATATCATGTTGATATTAATTATTAAGTTAGTCGTACTCTATTTTTCACTTAAGGTTTCTCTTAGGTTAGCCTTTTCCTTTTTTAGGGTTTCATTCACCTTTAAGTTTGAAGGCTTGTAGTTGTTTTTTGCATACTCTATGAATACATTTTTGAGCTCTCACTTTTGAGCATAGAAGGGTTTCTTCTTTTACTATCTTTGGCTTCATTCTTTGTAACAGGTATTTTGCATGCAGACTGGTCTTGGAAGTCGAAGCTGTATTTATCAGTTTCTACAAAAGCTACCTACATCATCAAAACCCACAAAAACCAAACAAAATTCATCATCTATCTCATCTAACTATAGTTTGGTTGATCAATTACAAAGAACTCCTGCACAAATATCTATTATTGAATTGCTCAAAATTTCTCCATCACATAAAGATATTTTGGAAAAATCCTTGGTTGAAATGAATGTTCCTAACAATTTGGACATAGATAAATTCCAAGCCATGGTTGGACACTTGAACACACCTCACTATTTATCCTATTCTAAAAAAGATGACAATGCTCTGAGTCACCCTCATAACATTCCACTGCATATAGATGTGTTAATTCATAGACATCAAGTGAAATGAGTCTTGATAGATGGAGGAACGAGTCTCAATATTTGCACTTTAGATTTGATCAAAGAATTGTGATTCTTATATGAATATATTTACCCTAAGAAGAGGATAACCATAAAACTAAATGATGAAGAAGAAACATCATCTAAAGGGCTAGTAATGTTTCCAATCAAAGTGGGACCTATGGAAATAAATGTGGTGTTCCAAGTGCTCGATCTTAATCTATCCTACAACATTCTTTTGGGGGAGACCCTGGACACACAAAATGCAAGCTGTCGCTTCTTCTTTTCATCAATGCTTAAAATTACCATATAATAGAAATGAAATCACTATTCCAACTGACACAAGTTATTTCCAATCTTGTAACAATGTTCTTCAATCAAATGAAAGTATGGTTCCACATAACAAAGAAGCTACCAAAGAACAATCCCCAGAAAGTTCAAAATTGACACTGCTACAAGACTTTGAAAAATGAATTAAAACTACATGATAATGGGATGGGGGAATAAAAAATTGATCAATTAATCTCTATAGCAGCATTACCTCTGTAACCAATATCACAAGGGAGACTGTCATCATCTACAATGTCAACAAAACATAAAACACAAACAATGTACAATGGAACTTTTGTGAAAGGCAAATCAATGGCAGAAGAAAAAGAGGACAATGAGGTGTTAAAATGGCTATATAAAGAAAATGATGAATCTCATCAAGACATCAAACATGTCCAAATCACAACTCAATAATATGGACGTGGTCTACACATCATGCAAAAAATGGGATATCAAGGAAAAGGACCCCTAGGAAAGAATAAGGAGGGTCTTTTTGAACCAATTTTGACACAATTTAGAGATCCCAAGGAAAAAATAGGCATAGGGTATTCAGAAGAATCACAGATACCCCTTATCCGAGATGGACCAATTTTTGATGAAGTACAAGAAGAATCTGAAGAAGAAGTCAAATTCACACCTCAATCATTTGAATGATCATTGCATATTCATGATGACAATACTCATTATCTAGGTGAAGGCTACATTTCTTCATTTTTGGGAACTCAAGAAAAAAAAAGAGGATGAAGACACAAACATGCCATTACTAGAGAACCAAACCCTGGATGATATTCAAGAACATGATTCTGATAAGGAGACTAATGCACAAGAAAACCGTCATCCCAACTGGGGGCAAGAGGTAATAATTACTCATGTTCTAGATCTCCTTCATTCCATTGAAACATATTCTAATGAGTATGAATGAGACTCATTCTCTAATGCTTCTATGGATATAGAGATAGATGTGATTCATCAATATGCACCTCATCTTGAGAGAGGAGAAAGTTCCAATGCTTCCAATCGTCCAAACATGGCTACAGAATCGCAAGATATCATGATGCTCAACATTATTGATGCTGACACAGGACTATTGATAGAACCTAAAGAGTTTCAACGCATCCTAGAAAGTTCATATCTCAATAGAACAAGATGTGAAGAGGAACAAATCTTGGGTATCTGACCATTCAAATTTGGTTCCTATAACATTGAGGATAAATCGAGTGAGAATAGTGAGGAGCTTCTTGATCTAAGTAATCTTTAGGAGGGTACTATTATAGACCTCATTGATACATTAAAAAAAATGATCACAACTTGATCCTAAATCTTGAAATTAGTGAAACCAACCCACCCGATGCTCTTCAACTTGTCTATTCTAACCTAATTTACTGGATCTTGTCTGAACCCATGGATATACCCATGTTTCCTAATGACCATGCTATAGCTTGTTATCTCAATGTGATAGAACTCATAACATCTTCCACTAGGAATTCTAATGTTATGGTGGATATTAAGTTTCCAAGTCGCAAAAATCAAGAACAAATCAATCAAAGATCTGAGGGTAAAAACCATTCTATGGAAGTCTCAGATCATAAAAAAGGAAAAATAAAGGACGTATCCAATAGTGAAAACCTAGTGGAGGTACTAGAAGATGGAAAACTTGATATTCTCCTGGATCACTCTCAAGAATGATCTGCAGTGCTCATAGAACCTACTCAACAAATCAATCTTGGTACAGAGGAGAAACCACAAATCATACACACTGCTCAATCTTTATTTGATGAAGAGAAGGAAGAATTTACACTACTTTTTAGGAAAAGAAAATTAATTTTGCATGGTCTTATTCTAACATGCCCGAGCTTGATCCTGAATTAATCATGCATCATTTATCTATGGCTCTAGGATTAAATCCTGTCAAGCAAAAACTAAGTAAGATGCATCCACATATGTCTCTCTTGGTGAAGGAAGAACTAGAAAAACTGTTAAAAGTGGGATTTATAAGAGATATTGCCTATACAGAATGGATATCTAATATTGCTCCAGTATCAAAACATGACAAGTCCATTAGGGTGTGCACCTATTTTTGAGATGTTATTAAAGCATGTACAAAGGATGATTTTCCTTTACCAAGCATATATGTCATTATAGATCTCACATGAGGATATGAGATGTTGTCACTAATGGATGGATTCTCTGGATATAATTAGATAAAAATTGCTCTAGAAGACCAAGATAAAACAACTTTTACTTGTCCATGGGGAACTTTTTGTTGGAACGTCATGCCCTTTGGACTCAAAAACTTAGGATCAACATATCAATGATAAATGACAACAATTTTCCTTGATATGATGCATAAGAACATGGAAGAGTATGTGGATGACACTTTAGGGAAATCTCAACATCGCAAATATCATCTACAAGATTTATCCAAAATCTTAGATAGGATGGAGCAATTAAAACTTTGATTAAACCCAAAAAAGTGTGCATTTGGAGTTACCTCAGGAAAAATGCTAGGGTATATTGTTTTGGCTAACAGAATTGAGGTTGATCCATAAAAGGTCAAAGCCATCATTGAAATTCTGCTAGCTAAAAATCTCAGTCAGGTGAAATCACTACAAGGAAAGATACAATCAATTCATAGATTCATTGCTCAATTGATTGATAAAGCTCAACCATTCACCAAGATTATGCACAAAGGTATCACACATAAGTGGGAGGAAGCATGTGAGAAGTCATTCAATAAACTAAAAAAACATCTAGTAAATCCACCTATGCTGATGGCTCCAATCACAGGAAAACCATTGCTACTGTATGTTTCAACAACTAATACCTCAGTGGGGGCTCTATTGGCACAAAAAGATGAAAATGAGAAATAATGCACAATTTATTACATCAAAAAAACATTGGTGCAACATGAGCTTAAATATACACCAATTGAAAAAGCTTGTTTAGTAGTAGTGTTTTTGTCTTAGAAATTTTGGCATTATATGATGGAAAATTCAATCAAGTTGGTGGCCAAGATTGACCCGCTGACATACCTCCTAAACAAAGCAATCTCAATAGGTAGATTGGATAAGTGGGTGATGATACTAAGCAAATTTTTATATCGAATATGTTGAAAGGAAAGCCATTAAAAGGACAATTAATTGCGGATCAACTATCAAATGCACCATTATCAGGGGATACTCCTTTAACCATTGCTTTCCCAGATAAATCAATCTTAATGATCACAAAGTACACCTGGAAGATGTATTTTGATGGATCATTCACACATCATGGATCTAGAGCAGGTATCATGTTCATATCACCTCAAGGATACACTATACCTAAGGTCCACAAGATTTTATTCCCATGTACAAACAATATATTAGAAAATGAAGCCTTGGTAAATGGACTAAAGATGACATTAGAATGGAAGATAACAACATTATATGTCTATGGTTATTCCTAGCTTTTCATAAATCAAATCACTAATGAATATCGGACCAAGGATGATAAGCTTGTGCCATACAAAAACATGGTGGATTCTTGAAGCGGTACTTTATTGGCATAACATTTGAACATATTCCTAGATTAAACAATGGCTAATATCATATCTCTTGTAAAATTATTTGATAACCAAGTGCGGTATGAATTCCTAGTGGATGAGTTACCTTATCCTTCCTATAACTATCTTGATTCCAAGATAGTCTTCCAAATTGTGGGTTGTGACTCCCCTTGTTATGGATCTATCTATAACTACCTTGAAACCAATGCTTTACCTTGAGGGTATATCCAAAAACCAAAAACCAAAAACACAATCTTATTCATTAAGATTCCAAACATGTGATCATCGCAGATGATTTGTATCGACAAGGTTTTGATGGTACTTTACTAAGATGTTTAGATCTTGAAGAATCAAACAATGCTTTACATGAAGTCCATGAAGATATTATGGATCACATTCAAATGGTCTTACTCTAGCTAAGAAACTCTTGCGTATTCGATACAATTGGCCTACAATGGAGAAAGATGCCATTAAGTTCTCAAAATATTGCAAAAAATGTTAGATACATGGCAATCTTATACATGCACCAACATTAGAATTGTTACCCTTTATCACTCACTGTCCTTTTTAGTAGTGGGAATTTGATCTCCTTGGTCAGATTTATCCATCATCCTCTAGTGGTCACAAGTTCATCATTACAAAAAATGAATACTTTACCAAATGGGTTGAAGCTATATCCTTAATCACGGAAACCAAAAAGCAAATCTCACTGTTTATCCTCAACTACATCATTTTCTGTTATGGTCTTCCCTCGTCAATTATGACAGACAATGGGAAACAATTCAAAAATAAGAATGTGATAGAACTTTGTAACAAATTTAAAATCACTCAACATTTTTCCTCCATCTATTACCCTCAAGGAAATGGACAGGTAGAGGCTAGCAATAAGAACATCCTCAAGATTTTAATCTGAACAATCAATGATTCTAGTAGGGATTGACATGTTCAAATCAATTCATATTTTTGGGCCTATCGAACAAGTATCAGAACCCCAATGGGAGCTACGCCTTATTATTTGGTTAATGGGGCTGAATCATTTCTTCTAATTGAAGTAGAACTTCCATCCTTGAGAGCATCTTTAAGAGGGTTAATCATAGATGATGACTATAGGGTCTCACGGTTACAACACCCTGAACTGCTGGCTGAAAGATGTCAAGATGATTTTGAACATCTACAAGGATATCTGAAGAGAATGGAAAAAGGATATAATAAGAAAGTTAAACCTCATGAGTTTCAAGTGGGAGATCTAGTGCTACGAGAAAATACTAAAAATCAACAACACAGAGAAAAGAAGGGCAAGTTTGAGCCTAAATGGTTAGATTCTTTCATAATCACAATAATATTTGGATATGGGGCTTATCAGTTAGCTACCATAGAAGGAGACACACTTCTTGATCCAATCAATACCAATCATTTGGAGTGATTCTATGGCTAAGATATTTCTAGTAGTTATGTACAATGGAAAATATTTTAAAAAATTCAAAAATAGTGGAAAAGATTCTAAAAATTTCAAAAAAAGTGGAAAAAGTCCTGAAAAAAATCCTAAAAAGCAGAAAAAGAGGCTGAAAAAATGATTGTCCCGGTGAAAACCTGGCAAACAGGCGCTTGGGAAACATCCAAAAAAAAATCAAATATCTCAAAAATACAAAAAAAGGGAAAAAGAGAAAAGAACAAAAAAATTGAAAAATAAAACAATCATACCTTGGTGAAAACCTGGTAAATAGGCGTCTTGGTAGAAAAAATAACATTCCTACAAGTGGTGAAAACTTGGTAAAATAGATGCCATTTGTCAGCTCGCTGCTCTGTTTATGAAATCTTGGATATCTCTTTAGTAAGCACTTTTAGATCTTTGAGCCAGCACAAGCAAGAACGTATTCCTAGTTGATTGCTACATCACTTCCCAACATCACCATGGCTTGGAATCCAATCTTATCTTTCTTGTAAACAAATAATTTCAATCTATTTCAAGGAAATCAATTCAACAATGGTATTTCTTAATACCACATCAATCCACCAAAGGCATTTCTCAATACCACCCCAACCAATCAACCAACAGTATTTCTTCAATACCACCAACCAAGAAAATGTTTTTTCAATACCACCGATCAAGTCACATCTCATATCAAAAAATCAAACAGTGTTTCTTAAACACTCATCCTGTTATCAAAGTGATCATATTGAATCTATTAATCAACGAAACAAGTATAGAAATGACCAGTCTTGTGGTATGCTTGCATGAATTATGATTTCTGAGTGACTTTATGATGTATCTATTTTAGAGAAACAAGGAAGGAGTTGGGATATTTTTTTCTTTGAATGATTGTTTGTGTTTTCAATTAGGATTGTGCCTTTAACCTTGATAATGAAATCTATCTATCCTATTGAAACATGGAAACTCTCTCAGGTGGTGGGTTGTCCTAAAACAAGAGAAGAATCTCTGGAAGATAGGCCGGTTTCTAGATAGTGTTCACCTAAAACTAAATGTGTATCTGGGAAAGAGGTAGAAGGATAATATGAATACCTAAAAAATAAAAGAGGTGATACACCAACAAATTTGTATGTAACTTTGAATGAATCAACATGGATCACAAAAATACCGATGGCTCTTAATGCTCAAACAAACATGTAACTACAACAATGATTCTATTCAAGGATTTGAAATCTTTAGCTTTGAAAGGGAAACTAGGTTTCACCAATTTTCAGAAAAGAAATAGGACTCACAAGGAAAGACCTGTAATAACAAGTATCGAGATTTGAATGTGCAACAAGGAATATAGCTTAGATGAAGGCTAACAAAACATAAAAGCAAGAAAATTCACAATATTGTACTTCAAACCATTGAGAAGGAACCACTGTATCAAAATAATCAATGCTGTCAAAACTCCACTACAAAATGCCCTTACAATTTACTCACAAGTCTGTAATGGGCAAAACATGTGAGCCAAAAATAAGGTCCTCAAAAATGAGGTCAAAATACATAATATTGGCTATAGATCTGAAAGGGTTGGATGCATGAAGAAACTCCATAAAATCAGGAGCTAAACTATCAGAAATAAAAGTCTAAGTCCTCCAACAACTCCACCAAACCATGCCCAACTAAAGTACCACTCAAAATCCCCCCAAAACTGCTCCAAATCTACATAAAACATACAAAATCTGTGGGGGTCAGATATGAAGAAAAATCCCACAAAATCAGGAATAAATTTGCAAGAAACTATGACCAAACTAACGGAAAAGACTCCCCAACTGATGATAACTGATAAATAGCTCCAATCACAACCCTAACAAGGATCCAAGGTGCTATAAAAAGGCCTTAAGTGCTCCAAAACTAAAAGTGAACAACAAGACTCTCCTCTGAATGAGTATAGAACAAGCAGCCAATTGATAATCAATGCTAAAAATGGTGGAACTTATCCCAAAGTCAACTCCTAGACCAGACAACCCTCTAAATTGCACTTTAAAAATAATTAGTAACATTTGCCTTATAAAATTAACAAACTATTACTATTATTGACCATAAATGATGTGCAAAACTACTCCTTAGATTATTTATTTATTAATTAATTACTAACGATTGTATTTTAATATATTTAATCTTTTAAATTGAATAGTTATTAGTAATTCATTTAAAAAGTAAATATTTCACAATATATTCATTAATATTTAATTGATAAGTAAATAATCATTCTAAAAGTATATTTATTTATTAATAATAATTTTAATGAATATATTTTATTTTAAAGCGAATAATATGCTTTATTCATTTTAAAACTAAAGATATTATTTAGAATTATTATTTAATAAATAAATGTGCTTTTAGAAAAACAAAAAAAATAAAAACTTACTTTATCTAAATAATAATAAGATTGGAATTCCAAACAAAAATATATAGTTTAATGAGTATTAATAAACAATACTCATTAAATTACCTATTTTTGTTTGAATTTCTATCTTATTAATATTTAGATAATAATAACTTATTACACAAGTCTATAAATAAAAAACCATATTATTATTAATATACAATGTACAAATTAATGAATATTAATAAATAATATTCATTATCTTGTAAGGAAGAATATTATTTTTGATTATATAAGACTTTTGGCAATCTCTAATGTCTATAAGACTCGACACCTACCCTAAGGAAACCTAACCAAACTAACCATGGTTTTCTTTTAACCTTCCTTCACCCACGTGGAGGAAAAGTAAAGCAAGAAAAGGTATCATGTGTTACATAGGGTAAAAAAACCCTAAAATGATTCATTTGCATCATTTGAGTTGTGTGTTGCTGCGGCTCTACTACCGCCATGAGGGTTTGTAGGGTTTGATGTAACTTTGAAGACTTGCTATTTTTTCGTTGGATAATGCCATGAATGGCTCTTTAGCTCATTGTTATCATTGAGAAGTGGCATATGCTTCCTCTTTATCTTTCTGTGCCGACACCATGAGGGTTTCAAAACACTTGGCGACCTGCTGTCACTCTACTGGATGAAGCTATAAAAAATTCCAATGTATTTTTTTCAAGACATTCTTTACTTTTTGAAAACTTGTGCTCCTCCATTCTGCTGCTTCTGCTGTTCTCGAATACAACAATATCTCTGCAAACAGGTATGAGACCCATGCTTTTTCTTGTTAAGGCTATGACCACGACTTGTGATACCTTCAATCTACTCTCTCCTTGTTCTTTTTCTCACTAGGACTGCTGTTTGTGCTTGAGTGCTGCCATGAGGCTTTGTAAGGCTTGGAATTATGGCCCCATGTTGTAGCCATAGAAAGAAGTTTACAAAGACTTAGAGACTCCTCTTTTTGACCATTTCATGCAGACTAAACTTCTCGGGTAAGCTTTCCACAAAAACCTCAGATATTTAAATAATATATACTCCAATACCATGCTTTCCTGTGCAAGCCTATGTGATATTTTATGACCCGTATAAGTCTGCTGTCTATGTAAATTTTTTTTAGATATTTGTTTCACGGCTGTAACCCTGTCTATGAAACACATATATGCTCTTACCCATTTCTCTTTGAAAATTTTGAGACTTATTTTATGGGTCATATATGAGGATCAACTTCCTGTACAAATTTCTAAGGTTTTTCCAAAAGTAAATAGGTTTTGACTTTGGATAACACAAAAAACTCTTGAAAAAAATTGGATAATCATTGACTCTTGTTCAAAAATCTGCTCACTAACTTCTCAAGTGTGTTCTCATAAATTTGTTCCAATTAGCTTCAAAATAACTTTGAAATAAACTCATACCTTTCTGTTGAAAATGAAAATTGGTTTAGATTCCCTTCCATTTGATGCTGTAGCTCCTGTAGCATTGTTGTTTAAGAATTTATTTTACTTTCTACATTTTGATCAGAAACATGTATACAAATGCTACTAACATACTTTCAACAACTACTCTGAATTCATGTATATGAGGATTATCATTCATTGTTGAAAATCTGGTATTACTACAGTGCACATTGATGAATGCCTTATTCCTTGAAGACTTTACTTTAATTATTCTCTGTAGCTACTGTATACTCCAAATAGATATCCCCATGCCCATTAGACATTCTTTCATGCTTATTTACTCTTATGAAATATTGTCATTGTTTCTTTGACTGAAAAAAAACTGTATTCATGGCAAAATCTTTTATCATTGCAAAATGCATTGTTGTTATTTGAATTTGAGATTTTATTATCTGACTTCATTGTATCAATACTTATGAAATTTGGATCCCTATTGAATGCTCCTAGGCAGCATGTGTTGTCTCATTTGACTGAACTGATTATTTGTAACTTGCTTGATGATCTTTATGACGCCATAACTTGTGGATTAAAAATTACATAACCGAGCAGCTTTGAAGTTCCATGAGTAACTATGACTCTCTGTATATACATTCAGTTCAAACTAGACTTATAATCATTTCCTTTCCTCTTGAATGTCTAGTGTTCTCAGAATTGTTGTAGCTGTACATTCCTTCAATACAAATGCACCATTTTGAAAACATTGTTGCAGCTTTTAATGAACTATCCTCTTTGTCAATATTGTATCCAGGAACACTTTCA
This sequence comes from Thuja plicata, assembly GCA_018584345.1. Lineage (NCBI taxonomy): Eukaryota > Viridiplantae > Streptophyta > Pinopsida > Cupressales > Cupressaceae > Thuja > Thuja plicata. The sequence continues at coordinate 544,306 of MU228317.1, read as the reverse complement.
TCATACAATATTTAGACTAGGCTCCTTGCTTGCCTTGATGATAAAAAACATCACTTGAATTGGGTTGACAACTAGGAATCATGATTTTTATCTTTTTCAACAACTTTCTTTTCTCTTTAAATCTGCTCATATTTACTTCTCCTTTAACTCATCCATATACCAAATCTTTCCAAACAATGTGGAAGCCTTTCAAGTAAGTTTTGTCTATGCAAATATGCACTACTCTTACTATATTCCATCTTTATTTGCTTCTGATTAAGGAATTTTGTATGCATTTTTATGCTATGGTCATCCTTGTAGGACCGTCACTTTGACTAGTGATCTACTACTTCTCATAATTTAAAGTATAATGCTATGTGTTGAAAGCTTTACTTTTCAATTCTTCATATCTGTTTCTTTTATCAAAGCAACCCAATTTCATCTGTCGCTGACTATGAACCTTTGATTTCACTCATCTATGCTATTACCATCATGTTGATATATAGTTTACATGGATTCCATATATCAGTAACTTTTATATATCCATCTTGTGGCATTAAACTTGAACATATGATACTCTATCATGAAAGACTTTGATTGTTAGTGCTAGATCTTGACTAATAATGCTGCATTTGGTTATCAATGTTCACTGAGATGACTTCTTATTGTGCTATCACTACTTGATAATCAACTCAGATTGGCTTCATTTGATATTTTATATTCTTTTCTTTACACAGATATCATTTCTGTGCATCTCATAATGGCAGCTTGCTTCATGTTTCATTTTGACATAACATGCATTCTTGAATACAAATCTGATTTATCTATGAAAGTCAATGCTTGGAAAAATAACTTCCTATAGAAGAATAGGATAAATACCTCTAATGAAATCAGTTGCAAATTGACATGACTTCATCTTATTATCATCTTGTAGCACTCTTTTTCTGAATATCATTGTTTCTTATATGCAGTAGCTTCATGTTATACATTTTCAATTGTTGTAGCTTCATGAATATCTGATAACTCCTCTAGTTTCATCTTTGATTATTGTTGTATCATTTTGGTTGTTACCCATGACATAACCTAATATCTAAGCAGCTCTATGATTTAGCCAGAAGGTCCCATGCCTGAAACTCACGCATTCTCCCTCAATAGCCTCCTCAAGTCCTCCGATCGTCGCCTCTCCATGACTTCAGTAAGAAAGTTTCATGCGTGTAATGAATGCATGTCCTTTCAACAACTTACTTGGTCTTCATGTCTTTGCCTCTTCATGACTTTAGTTGGAAATTTTCACAATTGTAATGAATGTGTGTCCCTTCAATAACCTACTTGGTCTTCATACTCGAGTCTGCACAGAAAGAAAACAACATTAGCATAAAAAATGATTTTCTCTTTGTTTTCTTCCTTATCCTTTGCATCATTTAATGCTTTATCTACATAAGCACATTTTTGTTTCTAGAGTAGTGTAGGGGTATTTAGGAAAATTTTCATTGCTTACTTCTTCTGAACTGACCCCTTTTCCAATTCTGTCTTGCAGGTTTACCGAAGCTGGAGATGTGGTCTAGATCCTCAACACAAATTTGAAGATCACTCCTCCATACATGCAATGGAGGCTTTCCCTCTATCCCTTTACTTCTTTATATTTACAATGTGTTTATTTAGATAGAGTGTTAGGAGTTGCCACGGCTTGTGTGGATCTAAATGTATTGTATATATTTTGTATAATTGAAATATGAACACCATCATTGCACCTTTGTAAAACAACATTTGAATAATATGTCATTAAAAATGCACTGTATTTGTACTTGTATTTCAGATTTGAATAATAGTGAACATATTATCAATGTTTCCTTCATTGTGTACTTTACATTCTGCATTTAATGAATTCTGTAATTTATAAAAACAATTATTCAATCTATAATTCAATGTAGAAGTAGTAGCAACTTAGCAATTTAGTATGTAAACTAATTTTGTAACAATTTGTTCATTATCAATTTTTCGCTTATCATATCTCCCGAGTGCTTCAATAATGCTCTAAATGCTAGAAACACAAGGACAGGGGGCATGATATTTAATTTGATTTATGCTTGTGATCTACATTAGTTTTTGACAAGATCTATGATGACAAAGCTAAAGCTACATGAAAGGTTATGATTCTAAGACCAAAGCAAACACCTATGTTAGACTAGATTGTTACCTTATCAATTGTTGATTATCATATCTCCCGACATATTCCATGAGTCGTTGTATTAGAAGATCAAGGAAGGCATATGATATTCATTGCATGTTTTTTGACACAATTGATACTCAGGACATCATGATCTATTATATTTGGATGCTCATGTCAAAATACAATATGAAAACTTAAATCATTAGTATTCATATCATCAAAATAAAGAAATTATTTGTGGTGGTTGTACTAAATCAAACATCTTACACAAGTCATATTCATATCTTCATGGTCACCTAAGCACTAGTGATGATTATATGTACTTGTATCCAAGAACGATGATATTCATACTAACATGATTGCTTGAGTATCAATTTTGGTTGTATTAGAATGGGGGTCTGCAAAAGCTTAATGATGAAATAAGAAATAAATGAGGGACATGAAAATGGAAGCTGCATTTGCATTCTATCATTGTATTACATTCTAGGAGTTACATGGATTTTCTAGGAAATGACATTGTGAAAGGCTGTAATAACATACATTTAAAGAGGGAAAATAAAACTTCAAATATTCAACAAGATATCATTTCTCTTATGATTGAGTATCTTTAATCACTGGAATAAAATCCATCATTTGCATAATCATGTTCATTGCATTTACTATCATTAAATCCATACGTATGCATCCATAACATTAACCTAACATCATATCTGTGCATCAAAAATATACATGCATCCATACATTTGCATCTATATCATTAGAAAATCAAGCAAAGTGCTTAAAGAATAATCATAATCATCTCATAGAGCATAACATATCAGTGACAAAGATACAATGAAATAAAAACATGAGAATGTCATCATATATCAAATAATGTCCATGAAATACATCATACAAATTGATAAAAATGGTGCTAGATCATAGTAATATCAATACATCATCATAAAAAATGTAGATAATGGCTCAAAATAAATCATGAATAATTGCCTATATCATCCCCTAGCGGTCATCGTGGGGGAACATCATATCTACTAGGTCTAACACCCTTTGATTGTGCTGATGCTTGTGGAAATGGTGTAACTCTAGCAACAGGATCTGGTATTGCCAAAAAGTATGCAGCCTGATAATAAGATGCTCTACTACAATGCAAGGCAGAATCTCTCTATCCTATGTCCAAAGCTCTACGTCTTTCTGCCAACTAAGTTTATAACATAACTATCCAGGTCTGTAGCTAACCCCTCTCTCTCTCTATGGTGCCATGAAATTAGTGCTGCATCACTTGTACCCTATATTGGTATACCTGTCAGCCTAGGACTGGGTATGTGTATACCTGTGGGACCTATGTGGCCTATGCTTGCCCGTGGAGGTGGGGTACCTATCTCTGATCCAATTTGAACACTTGGACAAATCCATGTGATAGTAGTCCTCATCACCCTCACCTGTGGAAGAACCTATGCGAATGTCGTAACATGAGTACCATAAGATATTTGTCTTGAAGATGGAATCTATGATGAGGAAAAAATCTGGACAGAAGGAAATCCCTGAGATATCCCTAGCATCGGTGCTATGCCTGGAGTCTGAACAATAGTAACCATAGGAGGAACCTATGAAGAAGATGTAACCTATGTAGAAGGAACCTATGATACAGGAGGAACCTGTCCTAAAGATTGTGCCTGAGTAGCCACTAATTGTGTCAGACCTGTAACCTGTACCTTGACCTGTCTCAACTAACCACCCTGACCTCTACCACTACTCTCATCAGTACTACTAGAGCATCTATGAGAAGTAGCCCTGATGTCTCCACCACCTCTCTCATTAGCATCACTATCACCACCCTCATATACCATCACTGGAACTACCTCCTCAAGAGAGTTCAAATGTGGAAATGGATGCTACACAAAGTATGCTAAAAAATCTACAGTCATCCTGACATCTGTAATATCACAAGAAAGATCCCATCAAACAGGTACTAAATGCTGATGCTCAATAAGTGTGATATCATATCTTAGTCTAGGGCCCCACCGTGCCTCCTCATATCATGTCCTATCATAAGATGCCATACCCTGAGCCATCGGTTGTGCCATACCATACTGTCGCAAGAAACGTGTCACCATGAATCTCTCAATGATATACGAAGTGTGTCCAATCAGGTAAATATTAGTGAAAACAAAAGGCATCTCTTTCCTATCACTCCATCACTCCTCACAGTCTAAATATGGCCTCCAGATCATGACCATCATATCATCAATGCCTCATCTCCAATACTCCAAATTTCCCAGGAGGGGCTGCACCATATCTCCATCATACATGTAAACATATGGGGCATGGTGCAGGAGCACACCTAGGATAACCTCCATAGTTGTAATGTTTTGGCTTGTACTTGACATTGGCCAAGTCAAGGTGGTGTGTTTATTTTAGACCTTAGAAGGTCATTGCATTGTGGACTAGGTGAGTTAGTCATTAGGACTAAGGTCACTAAAATAGTCATTGTTAGTAGCTTTTTAATGTTCTTAGGCTTAGAAGCTTAGTGATGGATTTGAGCTTTGAATGTGTCCTAAACACATAAATGTTGTCATAGAGATGCTTGGAGGCCATTAATGAAGTTGGTTCCTCGAGATATAGAGGATAGAGGCCCTAAAGCTTGGGAAGTTGGCATAATGGAAAAGATGCCAAAAGTTGTTACACTATTGTCATGACAACATTTGCAATTATTGCAAATGTTGCATGCAACTTGGTTACTTAGGACCCCCTAGAAAATAGGAGTGGGAAATTGACCAACAGGCCCTAGAAACATGGAAGATGGCATCTAATGTATGGAGGATCGAATCTAGAGGAGATAGTTTTTCATTGTAACAAGTTTTGGATATTGAATATAGCTCTGCAACTCTGATTTTATGAAGAACCCAAGATTTTCATTGTGACAGTGCTATCATATGGATTGAATGCCTTTATTTAGTATTTTTTTTTCATAGGATAGTTATAAGACTTTTCCATTCAGTAAGTAAATTGATTTGAGTTAGTTTAAGGTATTAGATAAATTGTTTTCAGTTTAGGAAGCTCACTGGTCCTGTCGTGACCAGTTTGTCTTTTCATGGCTCCCCCATGATATCTAACCATGGGATCTTCCTAAGGGTAGGTGGATATGTCAGGGGAGTCATTATTCTATACATATGTAGAGGTAGGAGTCTTGTGGAGTTGAGTTTCTATTTTTAGTACCAAGCCCTAGGCGAGATGATAGTGCTCGATTAGAGGTTTGGAGGTGAAGAACTAAGCATTTCATGCGTGGAAGGAAAGTATAGTATGGGGAAAGTGTAGTTATAGGTGGGATATGACCTAATATTACTCTATTAAGATATTTGTGAACTCACCAATCCATTTGGTTGAGTTTTGAGTGAGAAATCAGTAAGGTCCTAATAAGGCCTATTAGTCCTATTGGTCCTAGATAATAGGAACCCTAAGTATGGAGGGCTTAAGAGACTAAAAATTTCAAAATACTTTGTAAAATCAAAAAGGGTATCTAGATGTGGGATTAGTTTTTAAGTTCTTTGGGAAAGTTTTGAAAGAATTGGGAAAAGGTCTCTGGAAAAGGCTACAAGGAATTAGGCCTTATTAGGCTTCTTAAGGTCTAAAACTTGATCTTGACTGAAAAGGGATAAGAGATCCATCAAAATGGAGTCCAATGGGAACATATGGAAGGTTTCCAACATGTTTAACATCCCTACAATGATTCATGAATGCTAGTGTGGAGTTGTCTTTTAGATCCTTCTAAGTGTAGGAGAAGAAGTGAAGAATCTACATGGTGTTAGTCTTTCAAGGTGAAGCACAAAGTGTTGGGATCTTGGAGAGGAGCTAGATAAGGCCTTAGTTAATCATCTAAGCCTTTGGGAGATTATAGAGGAGACTGGGATCCTAATAGAGACAAGCTAGGTCTCTTGATAGTTGTGCAAGCAAGCCTTGGAACACATACACCATATTGGTATCAAAGTTTGATTAAGATCACGCTTGTGGTGGATGTTTCAACCTACTGAATTAGTGGGAGAGAATACACCAGTGGGATATGTAGAAGATAAAACCATGGTGACTAATGCTAAGTTATCCAAAAAGGTAGAATAAAAAGAAGAAGATAACAAGTTGCTAAGAGAAAGATCATCTTAAATGGAGCAACTCTTGGGTGAAGTCCAAGACAAAGCTGATAAAGTGAAGGATAAGATAGAATAGAAGGAAGAAGAAGAAGCAAGGGAAAAAGGACTGGAATTGGAGGAGGAAGCTCCAACACCTGACCCTGTTATGATTGAAAAACCCTTCTTGAAAGAACTAAATGAATTAAGTGGTAAAGCTTTGGAGGGTGTACCACTATTTAGTTGACTAAATGGATCCAGATTCAGTTATGGATTGGACTGATAGTATAGAAAACCATTTCAAATGTTATGGTATAATAGAGGCCCAAAAAGTGAATGTGGCCAAATCTAGGTTGAGAGGCTCAACCCTCACATGGTGGAAGTTTACTCAAACTGAAAGGGAGAAAGAAGGAAGGAGTCCTATAGTCACATGGAAGGAAATAGTGACCAAGATAAAGCATACCTACTTTCCTGATGATTATGAGGTATAGCTGCATAGAAGAAGACATAATCTCAAATAGAAATATTTGGATGTCCAAGAATACACCGAAGAATTCCAAAAGTTGTTTCTAAGATCACAAGTGGTGGAGGATGAAAGCATCAAACTAGCAAGGTATTTGAATGGACTCAAGTGGTCTATTCAAGAAGACATGAGTCTTGTGAACTTCAAAACCATCCTCCAATGTTATCAAATGGCCTTGAAAATAGAGGAGAAAGGAAAAATAAAACAAGAACAAACCTCCAAAGGAAGAGGTAGAGGAAAGGATAGTAGAGGACCAAGAGGTGGCTATGGTGGAAGGAGTTTAGACTCAAGGACTCAAGGATAAGTCAGATACACTAAGCAGCAAGAAGGAAGCTCTAGTAGAGATGGTAGAGGAAGGAACTCTAATTTTAGAGGAATACGTGGTGGAAAAGGAAGAGGAAATTACTTTGCCAATATGAAATGTTATCATTGCAATCAAATGGGACACCCTGCCTATAGGTGTCCAGAGAATGGTAGTAATTCTCAAGGAGGTAACAAGAGGACTAATCTAGTTCATGAGGAGAAAAATGCAATAGAGACACACACCCTGAGGTACCATTGAATTCCGAAGAAGGTGAGAACCTCATGATGAGGAGAACATTGATCAAGGATCTGGTTAAAGAAGAGCCAAGACAAAGAAGGTCCCTATTTAGAATCAAATGCAAGGTGATGGGAAAAGTGTGTAGAGTCATTATTGACTCAGGGTCTACTGACAAAATTATGTCAGAGGAAGTAGTTAGCAAGCTAAGAATGACAAGGATACCCCACACCCATCCTTACAAGGTCACATGACTCAATAAGGGACAACATGTCTTAGTAAATGAGCAGGCTTGGATGGATTTTTCTATAGGGAGATATCAGGACAAGGTTCTATGTGATGTGTTACCCATGGATGCATGTCACTTTATCCTAGGTAGGCCATGGCAATTTGACTTCCAAGCTATCCATGATGGGGTGAAGAACTCCTATACATTCAAGAAGGGCAAAGTGACTTTCAAAATTTAATCACTGTTAGAGGATGTAGAAGTGAAGACAACAGGTCCTAATGTACTCATGGTTGGAGAAAAAGATTTCTTAGAAGCCATGGAGGAAGGGGAAGGAGTTGGCTTTGCATTGGTACTAAAGCCAAGAGAAGAAAATGAAGGTAAGGGAGACAAGAAGCCAAAGCTACCTAAGGAGATAAAAATCATGTTGCAGACTTATGAAGGTATAGTAAGTGATGGAAAATCATTAGCATTACCCCCTAAAAGAGCCATAAGTCATAGGATATAATTTATACCAAGAGCTACCCTACCTAATAAAGTAGCCTACAAGATGAACCCTCAACAAAATGAGGATATTTCTAGACAAATAGAAGAACTCCTAAACCAAGGTCTTATCAAGAAGAGCATTAGCCCTTGTGCTGTACCCACTGTCCTAGCACCTAAGAAAGGTGGAACTTGGAGGCTTTGTACTGATTCAAGATCCATAAATAGGATAACCATTAGGTATAGGTTTCCCATTCCTAGGATTGAAGACCTAATGGATTGTCTAGGTGAAGCTAAGTACTTTAGAAAGATAGAATTGAAAAGTGTCTACCACCAAATAAGAGTACAAGAAGGAGATGAGTGGAAGATA
>MU228317.1:514118-534506 GCA_018584345.1 Thuja plicata | reverse complement strand
AAGAGATAGTAAGAATCCATGGGTTACCTATGAGAATTGTGTCAGATAGAGACACTAAATTTATGAGTCATTTTTGGAAGACTCTTTGGCAAAGGTTAGGCACTAATTTATCCTTTGGGTCTGCATACCATCCCCAAAATAATGGTCAGGCTAAGGTGGTAAATAGAAGCCTTGGAAATCTATTAAGATTCTTGACCAAAGAATATGGTCAACAATGTGATCAATTGATTAGACAGGCTGAATATGCCTACAATGACACTATAAATAGGTCAACAAGGAAGAGTCCCTTTGAGATAGTCTATGGTCTACATCCTAGAGGAGTCTATGAGCTAAGAGACTTAAAGGATGGAGTGAAAGAAAGTGGATATGCTGATGATTTTGCTTATGCAATGCAGGAGATACATGATACAGTCAGGAAGACTTTGATAGAGAACACCATGAAGCATAAGACTAAGGTTGATGAGAGTAGAAGAGAACTTCAGTTCAATGTGGGAGACTTAGTAATGGTACATCTAAATAAGTCTAGACTTCAGAAAGGATTCCCACACAAGTTGCAAATGAGGAGGATATGCCCCTGTCTTATCTTAGCAAAGTATGGGAACAATGCTTTTAAAGTGGAGCTTCCAGAAGATAGTGGACTGTCCTCTATCTTTAACATTGTAGACTTGGTTCATTATAAAGGACCACCACTAGACATGGATCAAAGCCTTAGTGAAGTGATAAGAGATGTAGAAGACCTCAAGCTACCTGAGTCTACAAGAAGACTACAACCTAAGAATACAAGGAACACTTGATCAAGAGACATGGTCAAATAGATGCTGATGATGTATGGGTTAAATAATTATAGTTTAAGAAGATGGGGATTGAACCTACTCTACTCAATCCAAGGGTGGATTGAACTTTTTGTTTTGGGGAGGATGGTGCAAAAGCACACCTAGGCTAACCTCCATAGTTGTAATGTTTTGGCTTGTACTTGAAATTGGCCAAGTCAAGGTGGTGTGTTTAGTTTAGACCTTAGAAGGTCATTGCATTGTGGACTAGGTGAGTTAGTCATTAGGACTAAGGTCACCAAAATAGTCATTGTTAGTAGTTTTTTAATGTTCTTAGGCTTAGAAGCTTAGTGATGGATTTGAGCTTTGAATGTGTCCTAAACACATAAATGCTATCATAGAGATTCTTGGAGTCCATTAATGAAGTTGGATCCTCGAGATATAGAGGATAGAGGTGCTAAAACTTGGGAAGTTGGCATAATGGCAAAGATGCCAAAAGTTGTTAAAATGTTGTCATGACAAAATTTGCAATTATTGAAAATGTTACATGCACCTTGGTTTCTTAGGATCCCCCTAGAAAATAGGAGTGGGAAATTGACCAATAGGCCCTAGAAACATGGAAGATGACATATAACATATGGAGGCTCTAATCTATAGGAGATAGTTTTTCATTGTAACAAGTTTTGGATCTTGAATATAGCTCTACAACTCTGATTTTGTGAAGAACCTGAGCTTTTCAGTGTGACAGTGCTATCATATGGATTGAATTCCTTTATTTAGTGATTTTTTTGTGTTCATAGGATAGTTATAAGACTTTTTCATTTAGAAAGTAAATTTATTTGAGTTAGTTTAAGGTCTTAGATAAATTGTTTTCAGTTTAGGAAGCTCACTGGTCCTATCCTGACCAGTTTGTCATTTCATGGCTCCCCCATGAAATATAACCATGGGATCTTCCTAAGGCTAGCTAGATATATTAGGGGAGTAATTAGTCTATACATATGTAGAGGTAGGAGTCTTGTGGAGTCAAGTTTCTATTTTTAGTACCAAGCCCTAGGCAAGCTGACAGTGCCCGGTTAAAGGTTTGGAGGTGAAGAATTGAGCATTTCATGCCGGGAAGGAAAGTAAAGTATGGGGAAAGTGTAGTTCTAGGTGGGATATGAACTAATATTACTCTGTTGAGAGATTTGTGAACTCACCAATCCATTTGGTCAAGTTTTGGGTGAGAAATCAGTAAGGTCCTACTAATTAGGCCTATTAGCCCTATTGGTCCTAGATAATAGGAACCCTATGTACAGAGGGCTTAGGAGACTAAAACTTTCAAAATAATTTATAAAATACAAAAGGGTATCTGGATGTGGGATTATTTTTTCAAGTTCTTTGGGAAAGTTTTGAAAGAATTGGGAAAAGGTCTCTGGAAAAGGCTACAAGGAATTATGCCTAATTAGGCTTCTTAGGGTCTAAAACTTGATCTCGACTGAAAAGGGTTAAGAGATCCATCAAAATGGAGTCCAATGGGAACATATGGAAGGTTTACAACATTTTTAACATCCCTACAATGATTCATGAATGCTAGTGTGAAGTTGGCACTTAGATCCTTCTAAGTGTAGGAGAAGAAGTGAAGAATCTACATGGTGTTAGTCTTTCAAGGTGAAGAACAAAGTGTTGGGCTCTTGGAGAGGAGTTAGATAAGACCTTAGTTAATCATCTAAGCCTTTGGGAGATTTTAGAGAATACTAGGATCCTAATAGAGACAAGCTAGGTCTCTTGATAGTTGTGCAAGCAAGCCTTGGAACACATACACTAGGGCATCTCTCTGACAAGATCGTGCTACTACTGGATGTGTGACTGGGATGTGCTCCCATGCCCAGACCTGTAACACTATAAGACTGATAGACATAGATCTATCCTACTGATAGACCACCTAATGCAAATAATGATATAAGTGAGATAGGAGATAGGTACCCCAAGCTAAACATCGAGGACTCTGCAGTAAATCCTCTAGCAATCTACACCATCTGACAGAAAATCCCCGCACACTCCTATTAGGTACAAGGAAGCCTTTGATCAACCCTGATAATATTCCTGACAGTGCAAGACCCTATCTCTCTATCCACTCCTAATTAATGTTGCGCTCTATAATCAATGGATCCTAGAGTACCCTAACAACAACATCCATACAGGATCGTCCGGTCAAATCATAGTATGACAACTCTCCCATGATCGGTATGAGGAGATTCCTCCATACATCTTGTGGAGTCACAATAATATCTCTAGTAGGAAGGTGAAATGTGTTATGCTCAAAATGCCACCTCTTTATCAAAGCTGTCAATAATACTCAATTCACCCTATACTCAGGCATCTCTAAAAGAAACCCTAGCCCGCATTGGTCAATATCTCTACTATCCTTGGATGATAATAATTAAATCATGGATATAACTCAAGGATAAGGTCCTCATGTCTACAAAGTGCCTCTATCAACCTACAAAGGTAAAAACATGGAAAAATCAAACTTGGGGAAAACAAGGAAGTAAAAATAGGACACATTCAGTAGATAATTATTCTAACAGGTTCATGTCAACAAAGACATTTGGACTTTACAAATTTTTAGACTTAACATCTATGTTTTCCACTCACTACCCCAAAAATGATGTTTCATGGAATGCTGGTGACGTTTCTCCCATAAATGATCTTTCCCATAGGAAATGATGTTATATTCCTCAAAAATGATTATTCTTCCCAGAGACAATGATTCTATGACAGGAAAAGACATTAGATTGACCGAAAATGACTATTTACCAGAAATGATACTCTACAAATAGGAAATGATCTTTTCCATGGGAAACAATGATATATTCCCTGGGAATAATTATTCTTCCCACTAGAGGGTAGTGGGCAGGTCGTTGGTGTCGCTGGATGGTCTCAAATCGATGATTATGCATAGGGATCAACATTTTCTCTCTCTAAGATCTGTAATTATCTCACTGTGACTAGTAAAAATGAATAGTAATTTTTGAAAATTTACCCTATTTAATCTCATTTTTGGGGTAGTTAATTTCAAACTTTTAACCCACACTATTGCTCCTTCATTTCACCTTTTTGGCTCTAACTTCATCCTACGGAATCCAATTTTGAATTACAATCTCCATTCCAAGCTTATCATTCTCATCTAGATATTTTTACCTAGAAATCAAGAAAATCTCATGTCCATTTTGATTCCAAGGGGAAATCAATCATTCTAATCAAGTGATCATACTACAAAATCTTTCCAACAACTGGGGCATTATCAAATTCTAATTTGACTATGCAATCAGGTTATCAAGTAAACCAATTTCCAACAACTAGGGGAATCTTGAACACACATTATATCAAATCAATAGTACTTAATCAAAAAATTATCAAATCTTGGAATGAGTGATTTCATCGCTTCACATCAAATTTCTCAATCTTATCAAAGTTCAAGTTATAAACATCAGTGCAGATATCAATTTCAATGCACCACATCAAATTGATAGTATCTTCATTTGAAAATAGTCAAAATATCAAATAATGATTAGTTTCAACGCTTCACATCAAATTGATCATTTATTCAAATATTTGATAGGAATCAGTTTCATTATATCACATCAAACTGGTTGTCTGGTTAATCTTTCTGAATCAGGTCACATCACATCAAACTGAGTATCAGATCAATATTTTAGACATCGCTATAACAATAATCAATTTCATCACTTCACATCAAATTGATTAGGTGTTATTATCCTCAATAATTAGATAGGTAATTAGTTTCATCACTCCACATCAAATTGATTCCTTGATCATTACATTGGTCTCATCAAGCAATCAAGAATCTCTAGCAGGTTCAATCTCTTTTCATTCAATCAAGTTTGGAATTGATTTCTAATCAAGAGTAGTTGCATCGCTTCATATCTGACTATTTGATCGCTAGTCAACACCAAATGTTCTTTGAATCAATGTGTTGATCGCATGGCAATTCAATGATGGGCAAATGTAATCACCTAAAAATGGTCTAATGAACTCAGAATCCCCAATCTGAAATCAAGTCCCCACATCCTAACCAAGACTGTCAACTCAAGGCTAATCACAATTATATAATTAAACTAGTCCGGTTTAAATATATAATTCATCAAAAAATCAATAATCCAAGATCACTCACCAAGAGGCATTAATTATTCAATTAACTTTGGTCAATTAAATCAAATCAAAATTTAAAATACATGGCTAAGGAAACTAATTAATTCAAGACATTAATATTCCTTCAACATGGCTCAAAAGTCAAACCTCTAACAATTAAGAGGTAACCACATGGATCAACCAAGATTATATCTTAGCCATCCCTCATGGATGCATCTCAACCGTCAAATTCAAATTTGAATTTGAAGCCTTTTCCCTCCAAGGAAAAATCTATATAATGCAGCGTTACTTGCTCATTTCATATAGGTGCATAGTGAATTTTAGCATAGAACTAATGACAATTTCATTCTAGAAATAATATAGTTCATTTTATCAATCTAATCTAGTTCAATTTCATGAATTTGATAAAAATAGAGCATAATTGGACATGTCTTTATGCATTTTAGGCATTCTTGATTGAATCTTCCATTTCATGATTGTCCATTCAATGATCTAATATGCTAATTCTGAGAGCAATAAAAATTAGATTACAATCTTCATGACTAGGAAGAAATAATTCAATTTCATTTGGTTTTCTATGCTTTCAATGAATTTGATCTTACTAACCAATTGATGTAATGAGTTATTGAGTGGTTGTGTGTAACATTTTCGCAGGTAAAACATTTACACATTACAACTAGATAATGAACATTGGATGAAAGAAATGAAAGAAGAGTTTGATCAGATTGAAAAGAACAATACATGGACTTTAGTACCTAGGCCAAAGGATAAAAATATTATTGGTACTAAATGGATTTTCAGAAACAAGCCGAATGATAGCGGAGAAGTTATCAGAAACAAAGCAAGATTGGTTGGAAAAGGTTATGCACAAGAAGAAGGTATTGATTATGGAGAGACTTTGTCACATGTTGCTAGATTGGAAGGAGTTAGAATACTTCTAGCTCATGCGGCTTACAAAGGATTCAAAGTTTATCATATGGATGTTAAGTCTTCATTTCTGAATGGGATACTTGAAGAAGAAGTTTACATTGAGCAACTTAAAGGATTCATTGAGAGCACAAACAAGAACAATGTATTAAATTGCACAAATGTCTTTATGGTTTGAAGAAAGCACTAATGACATTAAATTTTTCCATTAGTATACTTAAGTGAAAAACATGATAAAGGTCATCGGTATAGGCATAGCTGACAGACAACACACTGCATACCCAATGAGATGACAATGCTTATTGTGAAAATTCTAAGTATAGAATTGCCCGACGAACACTGTCAAGTGTTGAACCAATGACAAAGTATAAAGGACAACACCGACAGAGTAGAAACCCGATAGAGAAAAGAATGAAAGAGACTCAACAAATTGACAGAGTAGCCTGAGCATCAGAACTAACAATTAGTTACAGAACCCACAAAAAGTGGATCTGACTTTCCACGTCAGATAAAACATTGTGATTCTATTTATAGAGTTTTAATTTGTTTTGAATCATTACTTGAGGGTCAAGCAAGTATATTGTAATTGTTTTAAAGAATCCTAACGGATCTAAAACATAACTAACTAAAGATCAAGGTCAAGTTGTAAACCTTGGATCTAGAGTTAACTTGAAAAGCATGAATCAAGAATGGACCTAGAAACTTGTATATATAGATGTTCAATCATTGTAATAGACATAGTTGAAAAATTATTGTAGCCACAAAGAGAATCTAAGAAACTGAAGTGAATTCATGCAAAGTTCAGAAACAGATCATATCAATTCTCAAGAACATAGACAAGGCTACCGACGAGCAGAGACAAGGTATCATTTAATCACTCAAGGTGATTATATATATACATTGTAAGCTTTATAGGATCTGTTATCAGCAATTAGAGATTGCATATACTATCAGATCAACATTTATAATGTAGTTTCATTCTAACAAGTGCATCACATCAGAAATCCTTTAGTAGAAGGTGGACTTAACAGTTCTTGACTAATCTCTTAACAAAGTGCACACTTAATGGTGTTGCTAAAGCTTCAAACAAAGTAGATCCTAACAGATCTCCACTCTAATACTCCTAACAAGGTAGATCATCAGAAGTGATCAAATTGTAAGCCTTAACCAACTCCCTTCTTATCAGCAGATAGTGAAGTTTTGTGGGTGACATCCCCACCGCATTTTTTACTTCCTAACAAGAGTTTTCTGCGATATCATATCTTGTGTTATGTGTTATTTACTTTCATTTATGTTTCATGAATGTTTACACATGTAAAGAACTTATGTTATGATTTCAAATACATAAAGAAAGATGAACAAATAGATAGGTGAATATACAAATCTGATGACACAAAGGTTAATGGGGTAATCACATAAAAGTTTTAGAGGTATTGATTCACCCCTCCCCTCTCAGTACATCATTCTAGTAATTCCAACAAAAACCCTGATCATGGTATGAGAGATTACACTCTTATCTAATTAAAATAGGATTTCAAATAACAAGTGACAATAGTAATGTTTATTTGAAGTGTGACAGTGACAACAAAGTTTTGATTTCTAAAATTTTTGTTGATGATATTATTTTCAGAGGCAATAACACCTTATGTAAGGAATTTTCTGATGAAATGAGAAAAGAGTTTGAAATTTCAATGATTAGAGAGATTAAGTTCTTTCTAGGTCTACATATACAACATGTGGCAGAAGGGATCTATATTACACAAGCTAAGTATATCAAAGAGATCCTCAAAACTTTTGGTATGGAAGATTCCAAGCCTGTTGGAATACCAATGGTCACATGATGTAAATTATCAAAAGAATATGAGACACAAGAGGTGGATATACTCTTTACTAATTCATGATTGGTAAATTGCAGTATGTAGTTCACAACAGACCTGATATAACACACAAACTTGGGATTTTTGTAAGATTTTCTTCTAATCCTAAGGTATGCAAGAGATTATCTCAGATCCTATAACTATTTTTTGTGACAACACAAGTGCTATCAACATATAAAAGAACCTGGTTATGAATTCAAAGACCAAGCACATTTCTATCAAGTATCACTACTTGAGAGAACAAGTTCAAGAAAAAAATGTGATATTGGAGTATGTGAATTCAAAGGAACAACTGGATAATATATTTACAAAGCCACTACTGAAAGATTATTTTGAGTATCTCAGAGGTAAATTAGGGGATCTTCCCTATCCAATATAAACTAAGAGCATGAGGCATGCTACATCAATTCTATACTTTATTAGAATATCTATTCTTGAATTAATGTTAGTATGACACACTTTAGGTGATTCCTGAAGTTGTGTGGAGATTTCTATATGCAATGAGTTATCAGTACATGTTAGGTATAATCCACTACTGGAACAAGTTTTTAGGAGTATGACTTTATGGCATTGTTGTCAAAGAGGGAGAGAATAAATTGATGACATTTATTCATAAGGGAAATGTTGATGAAAGAGAAAGAGAATGAATTTCTACTATTTACTCATGAAGGAGTATCAAAATTTATGCTACATGTCATGCCCAAAAGTTGGGCAAAAAAACACCAAGTTTTTTTTTTCTAAAGGACTAATGTTAACTATGTTTGCATTCACCAATCTACTAGTTTAGGTTTGCAGATACATGTTTATAACTCTAATTGGGCTTGAGGTATATCAAGTCCAATAGGAATCGGTCAACCTTCCTCAAAAAGGTAAAAGTTACTAAGGGTTAATAAGAAGAATAGATAAGCTGTCTAAGGTTTTCTACGTTAATCCACTAGATGTTAAAATGAAAATTGCCCCACCCACCTTAAGGTTGCTATTAACATTCCCATTTAATTAATTAATTCCAAAGATTAATTGCAATTATGTAATACTGATATAATCTATAAGATTGATAATTGATAACAAGGGTATTAAGTAAATTTAAATAATAGTAATATTTTAAATATTAAACCATTTTTAAATTCTAAATATGTAATCCTGTTTAGAATTCAATAACCTCCTTAGGATTAATATCATAGACATACAATTTTGATAGTATAACATTAATAACTATGCTTAAATTAAGTTGTGTTATCCTATGATTATTTGAATGATGGATTATAATTCCCCTAAATTTTAACTTTAAAATTGCGACCCAATAAGTGAATTTTAGAAAATTGAACCCTACAAGGGTAAATATTTATAACAACCCATAAAACAATAAAAATATATATTTGAATAATCTATATCCCAAAAAATTACACTAATATTCTCTAAAATAATAATAAATTTTCCATGCCATCTAAAGCTTTAACTACTAGCCTCTTATTCAAAGTTTAAATATATCTAACTAAATAATTAATTAAATACTAATATATTTAATTAATGAATTAAAGACTTCTAGAGGGTTCTAGCTCTAAGTCAAATATTTCAACTATAAGCACTATTGGATTTTATTTGAAATCCATCTATAATAAAAATATTATTAAATCCAGTATTATCCTAACCCTAACCTAACCCTAGGAATACATATGATTATCAATGCTTATAAAAATATACCTCATGCTCCTATCTTTTTCAGCTACTGTGTTAATATTATACCATATCATTTTTTGGTTTAAAAATAGTTAGGGTTTCACAGGGCCAAAGTTGCAAGATGACGGAGGCAAACTTCATACCTTGCATGGGGCGAGAGCGGAGTGGAGGTTGTTCTTTTTTTTTTTTTATAGCGGTTGAGAGAGAGAGGGAAGGGTGACATAGTCCCAGGGAGAGCACGGGTTGCATGAGAGGGGAACATTGGCATTGAGAAGAAGAGCAGGGAGGAGTGGGGAAGGGGAGCTGGATAGTGCAGTGACGCCACTCCCCACTTTGCTTACACAATAGGTAGTGTGTCTGGGCTAGCGCTGCCCCACTATGTCTATACACTAGGCGACCCACCCACTGCGAGGATCCCACAAGCATGTGGTGTGAGATGCATAAGTCCCCAACCCATAATACAAAGGATTGTCAAAATATTAAAAATCTCATGACAACAAATCAACAAAATCAGATGGATAAAATTTTGAAAGATTATCATAGTGTGTTTAAATCACCAGTGGGAGTTCCAACACATTTTTAAGTCAAGAACTCTATTGATTTAATCCTAGTCACACCACTACCACATGAGTCAATATATAGAAGGTCAATTTTGGAAAATAATGAAATCAAGGAAAAATTCAAGAGTTGATTCAGAAAGGATATATTTGTCCAAGTGCTTCACCCTGTGGTAGCCCAATTATCCTTGCTAAAAAGAAAGATGGAACATGGAGAATTTATATTGATTATAGGGAATTGTACAAAATTAGAGTAAAAAATAGATATCCAATCCCTCGAATTGATGATTTTTTTGGACCAACTTAGGGGGGATAAGTTATTTACAAAAATTAACTTGGAAGCTGGATATCACCAAGTACCAATTGATCGAGCAAGTGTGTGGAAGATTGCATTTAAATCTAAGGAAGGTTTGTTTGAATGGATGGTTATGCTTTTTGGCCTAACAAATTCCCTAAAAACATTTATGAGATTGATGATTTATGTTCTTAGACCATTCATTGATTCTTTTGTTGTTGTTTATTTTGATGACATACTCATATTTAGCAAGACTTGGTTTGAGAATTTACAACTCGTTGAACAAGTGCTTTCAACTCTGCAACAATAGAAACTTTATGCCAACATTGAGAAGTACTCTTTTTATATGAAAAATATTCAATACTTATGGTATATCATTGATACTAAGTGTGTTCATGTTGACCTAGTAAAGATTCAAATAATCAGAGACTGGCCATCTCCTAAAACTTTCACAGAGCTTCACAGCTTCTTGGGCTTAGCCAAATTCTATCACATATTTGTTTTTGGTTTCTCACATATATCATGGCCTCTCAATCAATAACTAAGGGGTGGAGCACATGAAAAATTCAGTGGACAAAGGAAAAGCAACAAAAATTTGAGTAGTTAAAGAAAAGATTATGTTCAGCACCAAAACTGGTCCTCCTAGATCTGTAACAATCATTCAAGATAGAAACTAATGCATATGATTAAGCTCTTGGTGCAATACTCATTGAACATGGGCATCCTATTTCCTATCACAGTGAAAATTTTTCTGATACAGTACATAGGTACCCCACCTATGACAAGGAGTTGTATGCTATTGTTCAGGCCTACAAACAATGGAAACATTATATACTGGGAAATGAAACTATTATACATGCAGACCATAAACCTCTTCAATTCTTGCAAACACAAGTGAAGTTGAAGAATGATAGACATCAAAGGTGGTTAGCTTATCTACACCAATTTCACCTCAACATTCATCATAAAAAGGAAGCAGTAACAAAGTGGTAGATTGTTTGAGTAGGCCTCCAATTGTAGGTTTGACAATTGTGCTAGATTCATGTGGTCATAAATCATCCACACGGGAAAAAATATATGGTATTGACCATGATTTTGCTAACATCTATAGTAATTTGGTAGAAGGAAAGTGTGTCTTTGATTTTCACTTGCAGGATGGGTTACTTTGCCATGTTGTTCATATATGTGTACCCACCGAGGACCAAAAGAAAATGATATGGGAATCTCACTATAGCCATGTTAAAGGACATTTTGGTATTGGTAAGACTATTTCTATCCTTCAAAAGTATTTATTTGGTCAAAAATGAAGAAGGATATCTTTCATATATACAAGCTTGTGCAACTCGTGCAATTGCAAAGCTAGAAAACCGTAAGTTGGGTCTATACTTACCATTACCTATTCCTGATAAGCCATGGTAGTATGTTTCAATGGATTTTATGTGTGGGATTCCAACTACCAGGCAGGGGCATGATTGTGTATATATTGTGGTAGATAGGTTTTCTAAAATGGCTATCATGATAGCATGTAAAATGATGATTGCTACAAAAGAGACTGCCAAGTTATTTTTTGAACATGTTTGGGTTCATTTTGGTTTGCCAAAGCATTATTTCTGATAGGGATAGTATGTTCATCAGAAAATTTTGGTCTACACTATGGGCTAAAATGGACACAAAGTTGACAAAGTCCACAATATTCCATCCCCAAACAGATGGGAAGACATAAGTGGTGAATCAAATGATCATTCATATCTTACAGATGTATCATTAAAAACATCCTCACATGGGATGAAAGCTTACTCTACATGAAACACAACTACATATGTCCACTCCATAGTACTACATGATGAGACCATTTATTGTCTCTATTATATTGATCTTAATACTCTGTTTTAAGTACTACCAAAACATTTGTGGGCTTATAATTAGTTGAACTTGTGTTAAAGTACAGTTAAAACCATCAAACCCATGGGTAGATAGTTATGTCATGTTTTTTCAATATATATATATATATATATATATATATATTGCAGTATTTCATATAGCTATCAAAATGTGTCTTCTAATATTTGGATCAATTTGATTAAGTTTACTTGTATGAATATTTTTGCATGATAACTATCCTGCCAGGAAGTAGGAGCAACTTGAGAGTGGTCGACAAAATTTAAAAGAGAATGTTGAGGTCCAGCTATGACAGGTAACCATCATGGCACTAGAAGAAATGGCTACTACAAAAGAGGATCCACTATTCTAGAAATGTAGGAATGTAGCATTGCTATATTCCCTTTGCACTCATCATCGTGTTGAATTGGTTGCCCAAACTTTATTGCACATGTTGTGGGCTGTTACATTTCCCTTTCTTCTCTGGCGTGATTTTAGTAAGATCTTTTATTTTCTATTTTGGAATAAAGTATCGATCCTCTATTTATAGGGATTTGATTGTTAGTTTGTAAGTTTAGAATTTTTTGGGAATACATTGTTGCATCTTGCACAACAAGTTATTTTTCAGTTTTATGTACTGTTCTTATGTAATCAGTTCTTGAAATATAATGAAGTGATTTTTGGTTTACCTTCTGTGTTAGTATATTAGTAGAATCCGACCAAGGGGGCCCACTTGGAAGGTGGATTAGAATAGAGTAGAGTAGATTTACTTTTAGCATCCCCAGCATTTCAGATAGAAGATTACGATTTCTTCCTGTAGCATTGTACTTTGTGAATGTTTCTGCAGCACCTGCAAGGATAGTTATAGTGAATGGTCTAGGTTGAAATAATAGGCTTAAGTAGAGTTTACAATATTCAGCATTCATTTCAGTAAGGAGTAAATGTATTTACTTTCCTATAGAACTAGTGTAGATTTCTTTCATGCATTTTACCTTCCTGCATCGAAAGTAGAATGACTCTTTGAGGGACTTAGTATACATACTATGTCGTACCATTTCAAGTATACATCCCTGGGTTGACAAATTAAACTATTCCTAAGAGAGGCTTTGGGCATGATTACTAAGAACCTATTATGAGGCAGTTCATTTTTGGCGCCACTACCGGGGATGGTGTCAAGCTGAGAAACTTTCTGAGTCATCTTTTTCATTTCTAGCTAGCTTTTAGATAGTGGTTTGCAGTCCTAAATTTTCTTCATAAGTGTGAAGAATTCATTTGCATGCATCGAAGAGGAAGAAGACAAGATGAATATGGTAGATTTCTTCTAGGAGAGTCTACAAATTTGAATGAAGAAGTCGAGTTACCTTTTGTTGACGAAAGTCCTGAATTTCCTGCAACATCTTCCTCTGGAGCAGAGCCTTTTGAGATAAGTAGTCTTCAACCTTTTGCTAAAATTTTGGCCAGCCTTCTCGATAATTTTGGCCCTAAATGCACCTATTGTTGACAATCCTATAGCTAATGTTCCTTTCCAACAACAACTCCATTTCCAAATACCGTTTCCTCTTCCGAACCTTATAAAAAATGATATTCTAAAAAACATACCCACTGTCGCACTTCCAAAGTTTTATGGCCTAATAACTGAAGATCTTGACACCTTTTTGTTCAAGTTTGGCATCCTCTATCATAGATTTGATTATAAAACTGATTTCCACAAACTCAAACTATTTTCAGCAACACTGAAAGAGTCAGCCTTACAATGGTTCATGGGCTTAGGAGGTAATGCAGCAGACACCTAGGATGATATGCAAACTCTATTTCTATAGAAATACAAAGAGTATTGCAAGGGGAGTGACCAAAGGGGAGATGAAATTTTTTTAATGTCGCAAAAAGAGGATGAAACCTTGGAGGGTTATGTTTCACATTTCTTGTACACAATGCAGAAGAATCCCCAACATGTGCTGGTGGAGGATTAAAAAAAACTAGTCTTATTAAGAGGAGTAAACAAAAACTGTCTAGAAGCACTAGACCTCATGGCTAGTGGAGACATATCCCAATATTCTTGGGATGACCTCAAGAAAATCTATCTCAACTATTCAAGATCAACTGTGAAAAAAGGCAGAGGATATCGGTCTACAGTCACTAAAGGGATCAATTCAGGCATTTCCAAGTTGGAGATATCTAACTTTCTTGTGAATTTCAAGAAAGACATAATTAATAGTGTTGCTACACATATCGACACCATGACTACCAAGAAGAAGCATGCAGATGCTAAATCATAGTTAACTGAGTACTATCCTCACTGCCATAAATAAAAGAAAGACTGGAGATGCAAGCTGGTGGCGAACCTGGAGAATCAATATTTTCCTACTGAGTACATGAAGATAGAAGGAGACAATGAGAAAGTGTTATTTTTTGCTCAACATCAACCATGGGATTCAAGAAAAGGTATGCCTCAAGACCCTTTGCAATTTTCCAATCCTTATAATAATCAATGGCAAAACCAAAGTTATCAGAATCCTTCTCAGTACTCTCAACTTTCCTGGAATAACCAGTGGCCTACCAAAAAAATAACCTGTGGCCTAACTAGAAAAATAACCAGTGGCCTCAGCCTCAGAATCAATGGAAACCACCACAAGGGAATTGGCAGAAAAATGACCAATGGAGGGGGCCTCCACAGTGGCCTAACCAAAATCCTTCTTTTCCACAGTTACCTCCTCTAGTGCCTCCACCTGAAATAATGCCACCTCCTGCATCCACCAATCCTAATCCAAATCCAACCCAATTACCTACTTAGCCGTAGCCTAATCCTAACAAAAAGAAACAAAAACAACCAATGTATATTAGTGATACTCAATAGTACCTTGCCTATGCACTAGAGATATCTGATATCCATTTGAGATCCGGTACCACTCTGCCTGCACCTAAACATCCTATTATCACAGAAGTTGTAGACACTCCTACAACATCAACACCAATTCCAGAAGATACACTGCAAAATACCACCTAATCAACTAATATATCCAGCAAAACTGATGTTCACACCTTAGTTAATCCTCCTTTTCCACATAGGCTTAACATAGAATAACGTATATCCTGAGAAGAAATGCCATTTGATATTCTTGAGAAGCTGAAAAATATGCACATCCAAATACCTCTATTCCAAGCTATCAAAGATGTTCCTCTCTATGGAAAAAATATTAAGGAATCATGCCTTAAAAATCTTGGAAGGAAGAAGGACCCTCAAATAGTCCATGTTATAGGGAAACTTGCAGATATCATGTTGGGAAAGGTAGTGAAACCCAAGTATTCAGACCCTAGAAGCATAGTAGTTGATTTGATAATTAATGGATAGTCTATGAAAAATACTTTAGTTGATTTGGGAGCAGCCATAAATGTAATGACCAAAGATACAATGCATAGGTTAAGTATAAAGGGCTTGAGAACAACTCCAATAGTGTTACAACTTGCTGATAGTTCAACTATCACTCTAGATGGTCTCATAGAGGATATAGTAGCCACCTTGGATTCATGGGAATACCCTACTAATTTTATCATCTTATCACCTAAAGTAAACTTCTCTGGCTATCTAGTCATCCTAGGGAGACCCTGTTTAGCCACCACTGATGCTAAAATTAGTTGTAGATCAGGAAGTATGACAATTTCAAATGGTCAAGCAATAAAGAAGCTAGCACTATATCCTCCTACCCAACCCCAGCCAGACTTGGGAGATCCTATTTGGCTAGATTTGGGGGATGAGGAAGAAGAGATAAACTCTGTTGCTCAGCTCATGATGTTGCATAGACAATCTTTTTTGAAAATGCAAGAAGAAGATGATGTGATACAAAGTATTCTTACCAATGAGTGTGTAGTAGGAAAAGATATTTCAAAAATTTCTATTTTACAACTATATACCTATGAGGACTATGTCTCTCCAGCAAGCCCTAAGATAATCAATCAATTACTACCATGTGAAGTAGCTACAAGCCCAGTACCTGAAGTGTCAATGGTAGAGCTAACAACCACTATGGAACTTTCCCTTGGTCACAATCTCCATGTAAATAACAAGTTGCCACCACCACAATTGACATTATTAACCAAACTCAAGTGTAAGCATGAAAAATACTTTTCTTGGGATTATGGAGATATGGTATGTCTGAACCCTAAAATCTGCATCCATAGGATCTACATTAATGATGGTAGTCTACCACTCCGTCAACCTCAGAGAAGAATAAACCCAGCCTTATGAGAAATAGTCAAAACTGAATTGCAAAAGTTGCTGGATGCTAGTTTCATTTATCCAATCTTTGATAGCAAGTGGGTATCACCTTTGGTCATTGTACCCAAGAAGGGAGGTAAATGGAGAATATGTGTGGATTACCAGGAATTAAACAATGCCACAAAGAAAGATCAATTTCCCTTTCCATTTATTGATCAAGTTCCAGACACTTTGGATGGTAAGAAGTACTTCTCCTTTCTAGATGGATACAACGGTTACAATCAGATGAACATTTCTCCATAAGATCATGAGAAGACCACATTCACATGCCCTTGGAGCACATATTCTTATTTTGTATTACCATTTGGCTTATGCAATGCACCGGCTACTTTTTAGAGAGCTATAATCAACATCTTTGCTGACATATCACATGATTGTATGGAAATATACATGGATGACTTCACTACATTTAGTGTCACCTTTGAGGAAGCCCTGAAGAACTTGGAAAAAGTACTAATCAGATGTCAAGAAGACAATCTATCTCTCAATAGTGAGAAATTATTTATGATGATGAAGGAAGGCTTAGTGCTGGGACATTTCATCTCAGAAGTTGGAATCCAAGTAGACCCTGCAAAAATAGAGGTAATTCTCACACTACCTATCCCTACTAAGAAAAATGATGTTAGATATTTCCTAGGACATGTTGGCTATTATAGGAGATTTATTTAGAATTTTAGTCAAATAGCTAGTCCTCTGTATAATTTTCTTACCAAAGAGGCCAAATTTTCTTGGACAAAGGACTGTGATGAATACTTCCTATAGCTCAAGTCACTTTTGAAAATTGCACCAATACTTAGGGGCCCTGACTGGTCTTTTCCATTTCACATACATACAGATGCTTCTGACTATGCAATAGGTTTTTTTTTAGGACAAAAGTCTAGTAACCATAAAAATACAATTTACTATATCAGTAAGAGCCTCAATGGACTAGAGTTAAACTATACAGTGACTGAAAAAGAATTACTAGCAGTAGTTTATGCTCTGAACAAATTCCACCATTATGTAACCGGTTATCCCATCTTTGTTCATACTAACCATGCAACAATTAAGTACCTCATGAATAAACCCGCCATCACAGGCATGCTAGCAAGATGGCTTCTTATTTTGTAGGAATTTGACATGACCATAATTGACAAGCCAGGGAAGGCGAATGTGGTAGCTAATTATCTATCTAGAATCCACCATGTTGAAGAAGATAGTACTATGATAGATGATGCATTTATAGATGAGCATTTATTTCATATTTCTGTCCAAAATCTATGATATACTAATATAGCTAATTACCTTGCAACCAACAAAATGCCCACACATTTCTCTTATAAGGATAGGAGACTTCTTGTAGAGAAAATCTTTCACTTCTCTTGGATTGATAACACACTATTTTACAGTGGACCTGACCAAGTAATGTGGTGATGTGTACAAGAAGATGAGACATAAGATATTCTCCATGCATGTCATAATGAGTCATGTGGGGGACACTTTATAGCAAAAGGGATAGCCCTAAAATTTTTAACAACTGGCTACTACTGGCCTACACTTCACAAGGATGCAGCCAGTTATACAAGGAAATGTGATAAATGTTAGAGAATGGGCCGACCAACAAGATTAGATAAAATGCCCCTCAATCCATAGGTGGTGGTAACACCATTTAACAAATGGGGCATGGACTTCATTGGTTCAATAGACCCTCCATACAATGGGAAGTCCTACATCTAGGTGTGCACTGATTATCTGACCAAATGGGTCAAAGTAAAAGCCATGAAACATGGTCGGGATCATAAGGTTGCAAAATTTTTGTATGACAAAATTTTCACCAGATATGGAGTACCAAGAGAACTTGTTACTAATCAAGGTGCTCAATTCACTTTCAATATGATAATAGATCTCATGAAGGAATATAATATCATACATCAGAAGTCAAGCTCCTATCATCCTCAGGCCAATGGACAGGTTGAAGTTACAAATTGGGAAATTGAAGCCATCTTAACAAAAATAGTTCATTTGCACAACTGAGATTGGAGCAACAGACTATCAGAAGCTGTCTGGGCATATAGAAAAACCTAGAAAACCACCATAGGTTTCACTCTGTTTGAGCTGTTATATGGAAAAGTAGCAATGCTACCCATTGAATTTGATCATAAAACTTTTTGGATAGCACTGGAGTTAAATATTGATCTCCCTCCAGCACAGAAAGAGAAATTGCTACATCTCAATTCCTTGGATGAAATGCACAAATATTCCTTAGAGTGCACTGAAATAGTCTAGAATCAAAGGAAAAAGTGGCATGACTCATATATTAAGAGCAAGCAGTTTCAAGTTGGCGATTGGGCATTACTGTATGATTCCAGATTCAAAGAAATACTGGGCAAGCTACAAACAAGATGGCTAGGCCCATATGAAATAAACCATGTCTTCACCAATGGATCCATCTAGTTGACCATAATTGACCTAGTACACTTCAATCTATTAGTCAATAGACATCGGCTAAAGTTGTATCACCAGCCTCAAACAAAAGAAGACTTCCTGCAACAATTCTGACAACAAGTTTAAGAAGAGAAACATGTAACACTTTCTACATCAGAGGGTGCAAACCTTCTTCCTGCAGCTCTTCAATATAATTCCTTTGAGCATGTCCATAATTAAAACTTCATTTTTACATGAAGTTCACTTATCCACTCACTTTCTAAATTCTTCTTTCCAACTCATTTTATTTCTTTATCTTCCACCCATCCACCTACCACATCATCACCATTTTCCCCTTCTTTGCTTGAAATATGAGCCAAGTACACTGATGCATGCCACCGCCACCATCGTTCCACTCTTGCCACATTTTTTTGGCATGTGCAATGATCGAATGACAGGTATAAGCTTTTCAAAATTTTCTTATTTTTAGCACATAGATTTCTATGATTAAATCTAGTGCTGCAATAAATGTATTAATACGGTATTAAGCCAGTTCTATACCTCATGCCAAGTATTTCAAGTGAGGACACTTGTCAATGTTTCATAGGGGGCAGGGAAGTATACTAATTCTTAAAATGTCATTTCTATTTACTCCTAAAAGATTTAACGTCACCTCAAATATGTACTTTGCCCTTGTCTCATTAAAATCTCATTGCTATATCTCACAAGTGTCATACCTTTATTCCCAAATTATCCCTCATTGTCAGACTTGATATGACCTACAATTAAATTATGTGGAAACTCACAGTAAGAGATATAATTTCTCCTGTTAAAACATATTATCATTGTTCATGATAAGAATAATAGAGGAATGCAGAAGAAGGTCCATAGTTTTAAAAGGAGTAGTCTGAAACTCAAGAAGGAATAAGACATTTATCTATTACAAAGCAGACAAATTGAAAAAAATTAGAAAAAATAGATGGGAGGGCAGAGAGAAGAAAACTAGATGTACTCCTTAGAGATTGGGTCAATCTGACCTATGGAAAAGTCAAAGAGGAAACAAGGAAGAAAATCTTTGGGATTAGAATAGAGGTCTATGCAAAGTATGATGGCATGTCTTACTTCATCTTTCAAAGAGCCCTGGCTAGTGCCAGAAGTAGGTGGAGTAGATTACCTAAAGAATTTAAGAGGTCAGAGCCACACAACCCTATCAAACTCCAAGAAGCCATTCATAGAGCACCAAAATACATGCAGCTGGGTAGACAAATTAGACAAGAACTTTGGTGTCCACTTACCATGTAGCCACCTATGCTCCTTTTGCCCCTTTATGACATCAATGCTAAAAAGCTTGACCAGTTGCAAGAGGATCACATAATGGATGTCTAGGAGAGGACAAGAGGATTCTATTACACTTTCGAGAGCCAGAGGCGAGGAAGGACAAAGGTTGGTGATTTTTGAGTAACTACCAGAAGATGCAATGCTTGAGGACAAGCATTCAACTTACCAGGGGGCAAATGATGAGACCATTTATTGTCTCTATTACATTGATCTTAATACTTTGTTTTAATTATTATCAAAA